>CAKAOH010023029.1:17267-55097 GCA_916701665.1 Sebastiscus tertius
ACACTTGATGGGCGTCAGCGCCGATACTGAGCTTATGAAGAGAATCAGGAATCAACCAAATGAAACCAATCCATATTAAAACCCATTTCTTAGTCACTGTTGTTATAAAAGTCAGTCATTCCACCTTTATTGAGTCGCATCGGACTGCCAACTGAATTTTGAGCACCACAATATTGTCTTATTCATCAATATTTTCTGCAGTTATAATTCACTCACGCAAATCACATTTTTACAGAAAGGCAGCGGTGGAAGAAGTACTCATCAAAATATACTTAAAGAACCAAAAGTAAAAGTACCCGTTATGCAGAATGGCCCATTTCAGAATAATATTTATTATATTATTACATTATAATTATTGAAGCATTAATGTGTTCATCACTTTAATGTTGATAAAGGCGGAGCTCATTTTAATTACTTTATATGCTGCTATGTACAGTAGAACTAGAGATTATAAAATATATAAAATATAAGAAATATAAAATACTCAATGTACAAGTACCTCAAAATTGTACTTTAGTACAGTACTCTTGAGTAAATGTACTTAGTTACGTTCCACCACTGTTTTCTGTTCTGATCCTGCTGAGCTTCTGTAACTACATACAGAGTCACTCATAGCTTTCACTTACAGGTGATACTAGTACAGTCAGCGGTGGAAGAAGTATTCCGATCCTTTACTTTACCTACCTTTGGAGTAAAGTACCAATACAACAACGTAAGAATACTCCATTACAAGTAAAAGTCCTGCCTTCAAGTAAGAAAAATACAGAATTATCAGCAAAATGTACTTAAAGCATTAGAAATAAAATTACTCTTTCTGCAGAAAAATGGACCTCCTGTGACTGCATATATATTTATTATAATATGTAAGGGATAATGTCCAGCGAGCCGGTCATTGTTGTGAAATAAACCCCGAAGGGCAATGCTCGAAGCTGCGAAGCTTTCGGTACAGCCCAAAGATTATCGTATGTTTTTTATTTTAAAATCTTTATCTGAAGAGTAACTAGTAACTATAGCTGTCAGATCAACATAGTGGAGTAAAAATAGGGCTAAATATATATATATATTGATTGCAATTTCTTTGACTGATATTGCGATATAATTTGTGATATTTGAGGGAATTTAATATTTTTTTCTCATTTAAACATTTAAACATATTAAAATAATCATGGTGTGATTTCTGTAGGGATCAGTACCAAACAAAGATGCTTTCTTAAGTCTGTAGAGTATGATGTGTAGGCCGGGACGTCTCTGCAGCACCACAATATTTAATTTAAAATGGTATTTTGACACATTTTGCCTTTAACAAATATTGCGATTTCCTTCTCATCCTGCAAAAATTGAAGTCGGCAGTATCGCGATTTCGATTAAATGTTTGATTAATTGTGCAGCCCTAAATAAGAAAGTACAATATTTCCCTCTGAAATGTAGTGGAGTAGAAGTATTAAGTAGCATAAAATGGAAATACTCATGTAAAACACAAGTTAATACAAGAGTTAATGTACTTATGTACCTTCCATGGCTGCGTAGAGTTATATCCTCATGTTACTTCACATATATGACTCCCATCAGATCCATACAGAGAGCTACAACGAGCTACAACGATTTAAAACCAGGGGAAAAGCAGAACTGGTACTGGATCAGCCAATACCTCGAGTCTACATATCGATATCGGTACATCCCTATCAGAAACATAGTATTTCAGATCATTTGTTATATTATTTTATTATCACAAATGCACTTTCTGGGTTGTGTCGACTTTCTCTACTGTAGATATTTGATTTAATATATTTGCTGTTTAAATATTAACTGCTTGCATATTATGAACTGTGTCGCTTTGTATCTATTTGTAATTTCTGAGTTACTAACCACTCTTGTTTATAACTATAAGACATTTTACACTAACACTGGACCGTCTATAATAAGGGGAAGTGTCTATGCTTTTACCTCAGCTGCATGCAGTAATAATCCAATCTCCCATGAGAAATGGCTTCTGCACCTATACAGCTTTTAAGAGATGGTTTTGCTGAGGCTGCATCTACTGAGCTGTGCTCCCATTTTGTCTCTGCTCAGCAGGCTGGCCTACATAACTCTGACGGGGGGGTTGGGGGACAGAGGTCACTTTTTCAGGCGTGAAAATCAAGAGGCTTGGAGTTTGGCACGGGAGACGCGACAATGTGCCTTGTGTTTTAAACACATTCAAACCCCTCGAACCAAAACAACCGGACCTCACTGCTCACCAGTGCTGTGCCTATAATGATGTAATGGATGAGAAGTGATTTCGTCTGCAGGATTATTCATTTGTGCATTTCATTTTTGTAACGTTTGGTGATAAAATTGCTGTGTTGTTTTGCATTTCACAGCCAAATGCATATTTCTTAGTCACTAAACACTTATTTTTTTGCTTATATCAAACAAACCACTGTGATTTTTCTGTGCATCAAAAGATTTTCCCCCAAGAAAGACAAATCTATCACAACACACGCACTACTTTTATGAACTGGGTAGGTTTAAATCCACTGTGTTATACCAATCGGACATTTATTTATATCAAAATGTCATGTATTATTGCTTAAACCACATCAGCTTCTATATTCAAACAGAAATATCTCAATAAAATCAATGCATGATCAATGTTCAGCAGACTGTTTATGCTTTATGACAATTAATGACCAAATTCAAATAGTAAATGGATGTGTAAACAAGTATAATCTAATATCTGCCTCTCTTTTCTTGTACAAATGTGATTTACGCAGCACTGTTAGCTTCTGTGCCCGTTAAAACAAGGCAGTGCAGCCTCAGCAACAGGCACTCCAGCTAATTTAATTGATATTTACACATAAGTCAGCATTTCCTGACCGCAGCTGTGGTTTGATAGTCTATGAATAACCTTTGGCTGAGCTAATATCCTGCAGACGAGCAGCAAAGTGCTTGGCTTAGCAGGATGGTATCGGTCATAATGCCTGGCTGCTGTAGGTGCAGAGCGGGTGGAGGCGGCCATCATTTCATATCTCAGTGGATCTGGAGGGTCTTTAGCTGCTCGTAAATCCAGCCTGTCAGAATCCATCAAGTGCTATCTGTAATATACAGCGCAGAGCGGGAGGAAGTGCACTGTGTTGCATCCTCTGGAGGTTTCTGTGTCTGCGGTGGAAAATAGCTGCTGGTGGGAAGATGAGGTTGTTTGGAGGATACATTTTGTGCATCTAACCAATGTGAAGCCAAAATGATCATTACATTTTTGATTTTTTAGACTGGCACTGTCTGAAGTTAAAAAATAAGCTGCACAATTAATCAAAGCTGTATCGAAATCACAATATTTCCTACTGCAATTTCCAACCGCAATACTTGTTAAAGGTAAAGCGTGTGTAAAAATACCATTTAAAACTAAATATTGTGGTGCTGCAGAGACGTCCTTGCCTGCACGTTATTCTACAGACTTAAGAAAACATCTTTGTTTGGTACAGATCACCGCAAAGAAATCACACCATAATCATTTTAACATGTTTTTCAATGACAATAAGAATGACGTAAAAATTATCATTCCCTCTGATATTGCAAGTCATATTGAAAAACGACAAATTGATATTTCCCGGCCAAGAAATAGTCCGGCACAAACCCCTTGTAAAATCGCTAATTGTCATTTTTACACTTCAACTTCTGTAAGATTTAAACAAATGAGATATGATGTGTTAATCAATAAGCTTTAGAGGTTCTGGTAGATGGATTTTATTACCTTTGGACAGAGCCAAGCCAGCTGCTTCCCCCTATAGACACTCTTTATGCTAAGCTAAGCTAACCAGCTGCTGGTGGTAGCTTGGTATTCAGTGTACAGATATGAGTGGTAGGCTATCATCTAACTCTCAATAAGAAAGCAAATTGTCCACAATGGCAAGCTATTCCTTTAATTGATGAGCTTTAGCGGTGTTGGTAGGTGTATTTTTGAACTATGGATGGAGCCATGCAAGCTGTTAGCCACTACTTGCAGTCTTTATGCTAAGCTAAACTAACCATTTCCTGAGAGAGTGGTATCAAATTTTTTAGCTTACTCTGAACGAAAAGTCCCAAAATGTCAAACTGTTCCTTTAATCTGAGGGTGTTTAAATCCATATTAAAGGTACAGTCTGTAGGATTTGGCCGCATCTAGTGGTGTGGTTACAGATTGCAACCAACTGAGTACCCCTCCGCTCACTCCTCCCTTTCCAAGACGGCGGTAAAGTGAGCTGCCGAGTGCAAAACCGCGGTAGTGCTGTTATCCTCGCTCAGAGGTCATCCTTACCATAACAACACTACTTTAGGAGCAACGGAAGTCAGACGGCGGCTGGCGGTACCACGGTTTTGCACTCTGCGGCTCACATTACCGCAGTTTCACAAGCGTGTTGGAGAACTACGGCGGCCTTCGGGTAACATAAAAACGTGAAAAGCTCTCTCTAGAGCCGGTGTTTGGTTTGTCCGTTCTGGGCTACTGTAGAAACATGGCGGTGCAACATGGTGGACTCCGTGAAGAGGACCCACTCCCTATGTAGATATGAAGGGCTCATTCTAAGCTAACGAAAACACAACGATCCTTACACTATCCAGTAATGAAAACATAGTTATGAATATTATATTTCTGCTAACAGATCCCCAAAACAACAACTTGATTAGAATGAAGTTTTTTTTGCTCAGCTCTTGACTCTCATCATCGTTTCGTTCTAAATCAAACAACAAACACCAAAACAAAGGAAAATGCGTCACTGTCCATACACACACATAGGTGTAACACACAACACTGCACCTGACACTTTTTGGCACAAAGCCTTTTTTATAATTAGAATTCCCAGACAGGTGACTAACACACTTTACCACCTTTGACGATATATCACTGCTTTAATCCCACGCTGAAAAAACAGAAAAAGTGGAGCAGACAGACGGATAGGGTGCGCCAGACAACAAGCTCAGTCTTCAAACACACCACAGAACCAGTCCGAGAGAACAGACCACTGAAATGTTGCAACACGACAAACAAAACTGGAAACTCGCTGGTGTCACGACAACAGGCCCGTTCACCTACTATGACACATTTATGGTTTACTTAAATAAAACTCATCCTAATCTCTTAATTTTTATCTTTTAATCCAATGTGGTGGACGTATTTGGATGCTAATTTCTACATTATTACCAGGAGCGTTAAGTATTTCTAAGGTTTCTCCTCCTGTGTGGAGATAAAGAGCAGCGGCAGCCTGTACTATAAGCCACTGGATTCATTAGTGGTTGTGTGGGCTTTGCCTAGGTAACAACTATTGATCCAAGAGGCTCTTCCTCTGCATAAAAGGCTTTGGCTGTGGTAGCCCGTCAATCCTGACTGTCATTATGGGAAGACTAAAGCATCCGTTCACTGACGAGATCGACTGCATCCATTCTCGTGCCGCAGGAGCCGGAGTTAGCTTGTTTTGCGGTTGAGGGATGGTTAAAGTAAGGGTTTCTGAATGAAAGAGTGATATCTGGTGAGGTGAGGTGGTACCAGAGACGGTTTGCAGACAGAGGGCGCTATCAACATACAGATCTAAAGGCAATCATGTTTTTAACAAAACCAGCCCAAGAAATGATCTGTCAGCCTGTTGCTTTATGGCCTTATTGACTGACATGTATAGCATTACATTTAAGAGTCTTTTTTCGCCAAGAGGACGAATCAAAAACTATTAAAGTCTGCACTGTTTTGGGGGCTGTTTCATGTTTTTGTTCATTCATTTAGAGTTAAGCTTCTATACACAGTTTACGTACAAGTGGTCTCAGTGTTTTATGAGAATGTTGAATCACTGATTTTTACCATTTATCAGAAAACATAAAGAAAGCCGGTACAGATGTCATCCTTTTCTCTGCTGGGATTGCAACCCATTCTCATTCCCAGGGCGTCAAATACGACGCTTTGTCATGGCCGTCGGTGTTCGATACCGCCGCACAAGGAGACGCACCGGTGCACACATAAAGCTACTATTAAAGCTGCAGTAGGCAGTTTATATTTTTGGCATCACTGGGCAGAAATTCCATACTAACCTTTCATCATATTGTAATTCAAGTGTTCTGAGAGATAACTAGACTTCTGCTCCTCCTCATGGCTCTGTTTTCAGGCTTTAGAATATCTAGCCTGTGGCGGGAGACTTTGACCAATCAGGTCATTTCATTGAGAGAGCGTTCCTACTGGCTGTGCTCCGGTCATGTGACTGGAACTTGGTGTTCCTTCCCCAGATTTCACACGGGCGGCATCAGAAACTTTCTCATTTTACAGCTAAACCGTGCACTACAAGATGATTCTGAAAACATTTGAGGCAAGAAATAGGCATTGTAGGCAAGTGAAACCTTGCAGAAGCCGTTAGGAGCACAGGAGGACACAGAGGCACATGATTTTGTCAGGTTACCTGTTTCATACTGTCACGATATAGCGACCGTTTTATAAAAATAACTTTTTTTAATCATATTTGCTCCAATCTCGCCTACTTGAGCTTTAAAGGAGGAAATATGGCACAAAAAGCAAAAATCCGTCATGATGTAATTCTGGAAATAATAAACTGATTACACCCCAGAGAGAAAAAAAAACTACTTTCAGTTCACTAAACCTTCTTCCAGCATCTCTAAACTTTCCATCAGGCTGAATCTCCTCGTCTCCAAGACGAGATAGAAAGCCAATATCAATATTTCATAAACAAATGAAAGACTGGATGGCAGCGAGCTTCAGAGTGGCCCTGGAGGGGAGAGTCGATCAATGGGAGGATAGCTCTGTCCGCTGCTGTCTGCCAATCCACAGGCCCGCACAGGATAATGCTATTACCCATCAGTCGGAGTGGAGCATCGACCAGCCTGCTGCTCTCTGAGTGGACTAATCCAATAAAAAGCATTAAAACATTTGTTCAGTGACACACTGGCTGCAGGTCCGAGCCCAGAACTCAGGACTGACGATCCCACCTGGCTGGAGACTAGACATATAGGACATGTGATTTTGTGAGTTATTTTATGTTACAAATGTCCTGGCGACCACATCTGGCACCGTCATGGAAGGAAGTCCAACAGATGACCTGACGGTTGTCAAGATACAACAACAAAACCAACTGGATCTGATAAAGCTTGACTTGGTGTGGGTGTAGATTGATTAATCAATGCTCTGATTCGATGGACTGATGGTAGACTAGTTAAAATATTCAGGATACAACTAGCTACGTTATTGTTCATTCAGCTCAATTAACCTAAACAAGGAGTTCTTTTTGGTTTTGACACCGTTACAGTATAATTTATTACAGCTGATTATATACAAGTGACAACAAATAAATTAAATCCACATTACAAATGCTGGACAGAAAAGCAGGAGTAGCATCTCCTCACTGTACACTCCTCCCGAGGTGACGCATACTGTATAAGGATCACATACGGGGGACACTTTAAATTACAACCTCCAGTCTGACGAGCAGTATTTGATATGTCAGGCGACAAATGTGTAGTTTAAAAAATCACCTGTATGTGGTGTTAATTATTGCATCTAGAAGTACTCATATCTTTTACTTAAGTAAAAGTAACAATATAACTGTAGATATACTCCTACATTCACTTGCATTCAAGATTTCACTCAAGTAAAAGTAGGTCCTTCTTCAGAGTGTTTTACAGGATGGCTCAATTATCAATTGTCAATTATCCAATGAGAAGCTCAGCCTCTACAGGATGCAGCACCAACAAAACACGGAAAATTTCAAAGTAAAAGCACACAAACAAAATGTTACATAAACACTAAAACATACCACATGTTAATCACTGATAAACTGAAAACAGGCTTGATTTATAATCTCAGAAGCAAGCCAGAGAAATGAATGAGCATTTAGACGTCATAGTTATTTATTAAAAGAAACCGTTGTTTTGCACTTAAAGCTATTTTTAATATTCCAATTTTGATATTTACTCAGGTCCTAAATATTATTCTTATTTGATTGTATTACACTCTTCCAGTTATCTTTCACATGGTCATACGCATATAATCTACTTTTATTTACCATCACAAATGGGGGTTTTGTATGTGTTGCCCTCATGGGAATATAACACGTATTCACCTTCCAGTGGTGGGCCTAAGTACATTTACTAACATACTGTAAGTTACATGTACTTTACTTGAGTATTTCCATTTAATGCTTCATTATATTTCTACTCCACTACATTTAAGATGTACTTTTTACTTCATTACATTTATTTGATAACAGATGCCGACAGTAACGTTTATGTTGTCGTTGCTTAGCAGCGGTGTTCTCATGACTTAACCAATTGAACGCCAAGCATATCGTGTACACGACTTCCCACGTTGTAAACACAAGCTCACGAGTTTCATTTGAAGGCACCATACCACAAGAGAGGGGCGTTCATATGGACTCAACTCGTGAACACGGTAAACACGGTAAACACGAACTGATCAACTTAATGATGGTCTCATTCTGTGTCACAATACCAGGGCCCACCTAAGTGAAACAGGGCCATAATTAATGTTATTAATTACACCTGTGTTTACTCATAACATGTCAAAATGGCTGCTGTGAAAAGGGCCTATATTGTGTTTGTAAAGTTGTGTCACCTTATTGTTGGTATGCAGCAAAAATGTCATTATTTAACCAGGTAACATGAATGTAAATATATATAGCTTGTAATTGAAATATTGCAGATTGCAGCTTTAACAGCAGTTTTACCTGCGTACCTGTGTGTGTATATATATATATATATATATCTGTAGAGGACCTTCATGTGTCTGAATGCGTGTGGAACGTCTGGGGAATCCATCTGTCAGTGAAGCTTTTAAGTGGAAATCCACTGGGTGGTGAACGCGTGTCTTGGCCATCTGCAGCGCCTCAAAATTTCCCTCATGTTTTCCAACACTTCCCTTTTCTCCTCTGATGCCAACGCCGTATGCGTTCCCTCTTCAAGGCCCCATGTTGTCTCACTTAAACCCCCAGCACTGTTGTGGTCTAGCCCCCCTCCCGCTTTTGGATTCCTTTCTCCCTCATTTGCAGCAGGTCGTCGGCCCCGTCAGCACTGAAGAATCTCAGAGTATAAATCTGTGTTCTTGTTCACCCTGACCCTCGCTTACTTCACTCTCTGTTTCTGCTGTGTCTCCTCATTTGTAGTCCGACAGCTCTTCACCTGTCTGTCTTCTCTCATTCTGTCTTTCTTTCTTTAACAGGTTGGATAAAAGCCTTCCTAAAAGCCAAACAACTCTATGTCCTGCAAAACAATACAAAGCACTTACCACATATTTTAGTGATCTGGGAATAATGAGTACAAGTTGCAAGACTGTCAGTGATTTTAAATTCTCTTGGATTATTTTTCTGGTTTCAATCTGGTAACTGAAAGCAGGCGTGTTTTTATATTCTAAATGAAACTCTGATAATCATCAGGTGAGAAAAATCCACTTCTCTTTCGTTTCGTCAGTAACAGAAACCAGTGAGCTAGGTGAGTCTGGTTGTGCAACACTAATGGGGGAGGTGAAGTTGTGGATAAAGACCCCAAGGGAGTGGGAGGTGAATGAGTAAAAGCGTGAGAAAGAGGAAATGAAAAGAGAGGAGAACCAGGAAATGCCACGTCACAGAGAGTCATTTGTTGTCAGTGGGTTAATCCTTCACAGTCTGCATCAAATCCTCATGAGAACAGCAACAAACAGGCTACAGAGGATCAGATGAAGGAGCGGATTTAGTGATTTGGCTCAAGGCAACATGAGCCCCCAGAGTCTGAACTATATTATTAAAAACAAAGACAAAGGAGCTGATCTGTCTTGATTGAGAAAAGTGCAACACTTTCCTAGAAATTATGATTAATATTACTAATTTGTTTTGCCAAATACATTTTTAGGAAAGTGTAATTGCTGCCAGGATTGTTTTAGTGGAGGAAGGGCTGCGTTTTTCTAGTACACACAAGGTGTAAGTGTGTAGTCGGGGTGGATGGTGGGTGCACAAAGCGTAGGACTAGCGTAGCAGTGTAATATCAGAAAACGTATCTATTTGTGAAACAGTGATGCTGTTGCGTTTTTATTGAATTGTTTGGTGAACATTTTGCAGATGCATTCTGGATGCACATTTAGCATTGGTTTATTCTCCTCCATTTAACCAGCTGTTGACCGTGAGCTAACGGAGCTCGTCCTCATTCCCAGGGAGTCAAATGCCGAGGCTTTGTCATGACCATCGGCGTTCGAAATTGCCGCACAAGGCACCCTTTAGCGGCGGTATGAACCGCACCGGGGGTTCTATTAAAGCTGAAGTATAGGCGAGATTGGAGCAAATATGATTAAAAAAAGTTATTTTTATAAACTCTATATCGTGACAGTAGTACATGAAGCAGGTAACCTGACAAAAATCATGTGCCTCTGTGTCCTCTGGTGCTCCTAACGGCATCTGCAAGATTTCACAGACTGGAGGAAAACAAGCAGTAAGAGCTGATCTGCCGTCTATGAGAGCCGGCTGTCAGTCACTCGCGAACTCCGACCAAACGGTCAAACTAGGCAGCGCTGATCAAATATAAATCACATGACCGGAGCACAGCCAATAGGAATGCTCTCTCAATGAAATGACCTGTGATTGGTCAAAGTCTCCCGTCACGGGCTACATTTTTTAAAGCCTGAAAACAGAGCCATGAGGAGGAGCAGAAGTCTAGTTATCTCTCAGCAATATGCTGAAAAGTTATTATGGAATTTTTGCCCAATGATGCCAAAAATATACTGCCTACTGCCACTTTAACTACAGTGTAAACCCGTCCGTGGCAACAGTAAACGCTCCGAGAAAGTGCAGATGGAGTGTGGTGAAGTAGTTTAAAGGGCAAAAAGACACACCGGGTTGGTCCAACAAACTCCCGTGCATGCGTCACGTTACAATCAGCTGTTCGTTCGTGTCCCCTGTTACAAATGAGTAGTTTTAAGCCCAACAATGCAGTTTTTTCCTAAACCTAACTGTAGTGGTTTTGTTGCCTAATCCTAAAGTGACGCCAAGGGGTGTCACAAAACAGAAGATCCCTCGAGTGTCTGTTTGAACAGCCTCCTGCAGCACAATCCATCTCTTAAAACTGCAGACAGTCAATCACAAATGTAACTAAATTTAGCGGGCCGTCTCAGAGGAAACTGTTTTAATGTGAAAGGCTAATCTGTCGTGACTGCTATCAGCTGGTGTCAGAGCAGATAAGCTCCGCCCAAAGCCGTGATTGGACAGTTGATTGTTTTCATTTTGACGTTAATGATGCGTCTTCCTCTAAAAAAGAAAAAACTCTCCTGCACATCCTTCTGGAAACTAATGACGGTGCTTTGCATTTAATATCGGCAGCCTATTCTGCCCTCTGTAGGACAACACTGAAAAGCAACACACGTCTTCACTTTGTTTTCTGTGTGATTTAATTCATTACTTACACACAAAAGGCTAAATAATTGTAATTTAACATGTGTTTTTCATGTGGTTATGACACAGTAAATGCATACATAAAAAGCAAATATCTGTGTGTGATTTGTTTCAGTTTAGGCATTTAAAATCTTCCATATTTTCTTATCAGTATTTCTTGCCTTTGGCCCTGACTAACAGTTCAAACAGAGCTAATGTTTGTTTAGTAGAACTTGATTTTATAGCAGCCATGGTAATAGTTATAGCGGCAGATGTGCAGCAGTGGACTCTTTGTTGAAAACAGTGACAGGAAGTGTCATGGCAACTTCAAATCAGTTGCTGTCTAGAGAGATGAGAGTGAAGCAACAAAATGCACTAATACAATATTAGTCTATCATTTCTCCTAAAGATGTGTAATGCGTGCACGCATGGCGTCTCTCCTGGTGAGACTGCAGATAGTGTGGCCCCAGGGCGTCGGGTCATCCTCTTGTTAGATCCCCTCCAGTCGAGATGTTTGAGATTCCCTGCGACACCCGGTACAGGAATGTGTTTTATGGCACATATGTTTTTTAGGTAATGGTAATGTAATGTTTACAGCTTATAAGATAAGATAAGATAAGATGAACCTTTATTAATCCCTGGAGGGAAATTCAGGTGTCAAAGCGGCAACATCAGCAAACAGAGTGAAACACAGGAGAGGTAAAGGTATACAAAAATTATAAAGACAATAATAGAGATGTAAAAGATACAGAGTGAATGGATGAACATAGTGTGTGCAGTCCATCAATAAATAAATGTAATATGTACAATAAATAAATGTAGTATGTACATATGTGCAAGTCTATAAAGTGGTATATAGGATGTATAGTGTAAAGTAAGTGTAAAGTGTGCCAGTGGTTAGAGTCCAAGATGGTTGCAGATAGTGCGTGTTTAAAGTTCTTAAAGTCCTCATAGTTCTCATATGGGGGTCAGCCTTGATTGTGGAGCCTGATGGCTACCAGCATGAAGGACTGACCCAGGCGCTTTGTGTTGTGCCGAGGGGGGATGAGTCTGTGGTTGAAGGTGCTCGCTCATCATGGATGGGGTGGGAGGGGTTCTCCAGGATAGCGTCCAGCTTCCTCCTCATCCTCCCCTCTGACACCACCTCCAGATCGTCCAGTTCAGATCCAACCACAGAGCAATTTATAATATAATAATTAGCAATTAAACACTGGTATCGGATCGGTACTCGGTATCGGCCGATACCCAGAACCCAGGTATCGCTTTCGGTATAGAGACTGAAAACGTCGGATCAGTTCATCCTTACTTACAACGTCTGATTCTTATAGAAAAAAACAACTATATGATTATATTTCATAAACATCACATTTCATACAAGATGAAATGTAAAAAGTGTTTGTTCGGTTGGGAGTTAGGGCTGATACTTGAAGTGGATGTGAGAGGAAAAAGAGGAAGGAGCTCCTGCATCAGATTCTTTCTAACTCAAATGTTTGTGTAGGAGTCCAGTCTGTAACTAACACCGTGTGGTTTTCCAAAGAAGCAACGGTATAATTTTAAGAGGATGCCGGGAGATGACGATGTGCGATGTCAACATTCAGGCGGGTTCTGGGAGTTCCCCCCCCCCAAGCAAGAGTATAAATAGTCCCCCCAGGCTTATTTGTCTGTCCACAAAACCATCAGTGAATTACAGATGTAATTGCTTTATTGATCTCTGTGAAACATGTTCTATCCCCTGCATCAGTTTCTTTCTTTTTGTCACAGCAGTCTTTACATGCAATAGTACATATGATGCTTTGCCTTGTCTCGGTAAATAACTGTAGAGCTGCTTTGACATAGGAGCATGTAAAAGCCTTTTATTATGGAAATAAACTGATCTAAAATAATATTATCATTAAGTTTGTTAATATAATTAGAGAAACTTGAATCAGTTTAACTTCTGTATTATCTATGTGCAGCATAAAGCCTTTTTTTCCGGTAAATCAGGAGTACAACAATGTGATTAAACAAAATGTCTGCCAGCGAGAGTAATTGGATTTCCAATTTACATGGAGCTTGAAGGTGGTTTGACTCACTCGTGTAAGGGCAGAGCTGGACTCTGGGGTGAATTTGCCTGCAATCAATAAGTCGCCTTCCCCCAGCCACTGAACCTTTATCTGTTTCCTCAGATCTAACCTGAGTCCGTATTGATCTTCATGAGTGACAGATGTGCTTGTATCGAGGCGGTCTGTCGGCCTTTCGCTGCCGGAGTCACTGTTGCGCATACAGATCGTTGGTGCGTGACTCACACTGGTCAAAGTTCAGCTGTGTTATGGATTATGAGCAAACTGTACACAGCAACTCAATAAAAGGAGGGTTTGTAAGAGATAAGTCACAGAGTGTTGGTTCATGATACTGTAAATTTAACAATGATTACAGTTAAAGTGGTAATTATTGAAAGGCAGATGTTAAAATAGTTTCCGTCTAAAATGATTTTTGGGGGGATTCATTTATAATAATGTTAATTTGTCTTCCCTTAAAAGTGCCTCCTTATTCATTCCCAACTGCAACACAAGGACTTTAAACCCACTGCTCAAGTCACAGCACAAGATAAGCAGCGAACAGTCAGCGAAGAGGAACTGATAGCAGTCCTGTCACTTTTATTTTCCATGAAACCGCCCTTGAAATAAACTAAGGAAGTGCTTTCCCTCTGTCGCTGCCCTCCCTTGACTTCTTTAGACCAAGTGATGCTGTAGTCTGTCACCGAACGCCATGTTCTCTGTGACCTGGAAACATCTGGAGAGGCGAGGGGGAAAGCCGGCAATACTCAGAATGAAAACACCACCTTTAACCCGAAAGTACAGACTGTTAAAATACAGTATATGCCCAGACGTCTGGGTGGTGTTACTTCATCACAAAAAGTCCCTGAAGATCACATTTTGGCACATAATGGAACATACTTAGGAAGAGTATGTGTTAGTGACGTGATTCCATGGCGATGTTAGACATCCACGGTGCCCATGAGATGAATCTTAATGACTTTGATGATCCTCTGACTTTTCATCTGGTACAACTAGCACATTGAACATTGTGCTTTTTAGTGAAACGAGCGCAGTGCCTGTTCAAAACATGCTTGTTCAGAACGGGCCAAATGCTCGGCCCCAAACACACACACACTCGCTGTTACTTGTAGTCAGAAACATTGGTGAAATACACTTATCAGGTGATTTCCTAATAAACTGACCACTGCGGTTATAAAGTAGAGCGTGGATTTAATGAGTGGAGGTATTTTGCTGGCGGTAACGTTATATTAGTGTTATAAGTTAGTATCAATTCTGACACCGGGGAAATACACTCTGGTTTCGATTCTGCATCTCTATTTTTGAATCCAGGGAAGTGAAGAAGTGTCCAAATTGCACCAAATTCGATAAAGTACTCTATGGGATCCCCAGCAATACACCCGCCAAGTGCAAAGTCTGTCAGATGAGCAGTTCTCGAGATATGCGAAGAACATACAGAAAGAAAGACAGACAGGCAGACAGAGATTCTCAACAACTATTGGATGGATTGCCATGAAATTCAGGATGAACTGTAATAAATTTAGGGATCCATTAACTTCTAGTGCCATCAACAAGTCAACATTTTACCTCAATACTGTCCCATAAGACACAGATGTTTGTGTTTACTGCTAATTACCAAATGTTAGCATGCTAACATGCTAAACTAAGATTGTAAACATTATATATGCTAAACATCTGCATGTCCACATTGTAAATGTGAGCATGGAGCATGCTGATGTTAGCATTTAGCTCATTGTGCCGCAGAACAGCCTCTCAGAGCTGCTGGCATTGCTGAAGACTTTCTTTATGTTAAAAAGTGTGTCTATGAAATTTGAATTTCTCTAAGGCCCCATTTACACCTGGTGTTAACACATGATCTGTATCTGGATACATTACCTGGATAATGATGGGTCTTTTCATTAGAACCTGGTAACCTCGTGCGTTCTCGTTGTCTGGATTGAGCCTGCATCATTATTACGGATCTCAATATGCAAATTAGTTAGGTGGGGCTGGCTGACTTGTCAATATACATGGCGTGGCGCAAGTCAAGGGAAGTTATTCATTTTTAAATATCTTTTTGTGATCAAAGACTTGCTAGTGGCCGAGGCCGAATAGTCCTAATGTCTTTTCCTAACCACTTCTCCTTGACCTCGATAGAAAACGTCCTGAGGTCAAGGAGAGATGTGAAGGACTTAGGAAAAGACAACGACAGGGCTCAGAGAATCCAACTGAACACTATAGGATACGTAGTTATGCAACGGTGGATGTTATTGACGTGCATCGCTTTAAATGTTGCTGCCACAAGGAATGGTAGGGTGGCATTATCTCCTTTCCTTTCGAAAAGGATGGTCCAATGTATCCTGGGCTGAAGGAGATAAGAAAGGAAGCATTGAAGCAGATTTAGTAAGTCCCAATACATAGTTTGTCAAAAGCACTATGTCTAAAATACCAGGATGTCCTGCTACAGTATGCAAGCCAGCATGCTTTTCTGGCTATTCTGACCCACAATCCTCTGCTCAGCGGATATTTGAGCAAGCGGGTCAAATTTCAAGGCACAATGTTATGACGAAGTAGTATGTCCCTGCATGCAACAGTACATACTTTGTAAGGGCAGCTACAGTATGAACTACGAGTACAAAAAAATATGTATGAGATTTGAAACGTAGCCTGGGATTGATTGAGCTAGCAGGAAGAGCCGGAGTTACGTGACCTTTCAATTTGTCGGGCGGATTTCTTTCTTAAGAATGCGGTCCACATTTCCACTTAACTGAGATCTGATAACAATGCGAGCCTGATCATGTCTCTACGTGCATGCCGTTAAGACGCGTCTCTTTTATCTGTAAAAACGTGTCCAGATCGCGTCTCAATGTTGGACGTTGATTGGGTATAATACAGATCATCCTTCATGTTGCGTGTTAAATGTTTCTGAATCGTTTTGATGCTGATATTGTATGAAAGAGTTGTAAATTCACCACTCTGTGATGCGAGTACTTGACATGCCTGCAATGTTCGCCTTTATCAAACCTCACGCTGTGGCAGCAAGAGCAGAGAAATGCATTCATGAAATATTCACAACTTAAAAGGAAAAGGAGGCCGCGGTCTCTTTAAACACACACATTTTGTGAAAGCTGGCTAAGAGATCATAAAAATTATATCACCACGCTGCACTGATGTTATTGCAGTAGTTTACTAAACAGTGTTTACTCAGCAGGTCTTCATCAGCATATCTCTGTTCTAATTGCAACAAGCTCTGATGAACACGTCTCTGCTTTTCCTACCATTCAAATCAACGCAGTTTCGAGGGAAATGTTAAAAGGTGATAATCTGGGCATGCACCAACTTTCTGTCTGCTGTTTGGGGCCTCTGGCAATATCCCACAATCAAGCATCCATTACACGGGGAAACATTTTTACAGCTCAGCTGTATTCAAAGGACCCGTCAATCCTGCCCACATTTATTTTCCCATGAGAGCCAAATCCAGCATGACGGGTACTAAATCCTGTCTTTCCCTCTGACAACTTTCTATTTATGAAGCAATCCTTCAGTACACCGATGCAATGCTGAGGTGTGGATATATAGAACATGAGAGCAAATGTCTGTAAGCACATTGATTATTCTGCCTGTTCTCAAAACTAATTATGTTGTACAGTTTGTGCAATTAAATAATTGGCATTATATCCTGGTCTGAGCAGGTCATCAATATTTTTCACGGCTCTTTTTAAAAACTCTGCCAAAATGAAGTCTTGTATTTCAGGTTGAGCATCTTTATTTTCCTCTGTGAAGTATTATGAACATGTCTCTGCATCTCCTTTTTTCTTAGTATATGATATACAAATCTCCTCTCATGCAGAAGAGCTTTCTCTCATGTCTCAATTAGTGCCATTGGCGTTTTCAAACGCCAACCCTTTCCAGAAAATGCTGCGTATATTCTACCATGGGATGAGCCGCCAGGGGCTTTTCCTCTGAGCTGAAGAGACATCTTGTGGTGAGGAGGAAACACTAGCCATTGGCCCAAGGTCAAAAAGATAAAACGTGGTCAATAGATTCCTCGGACCAGGAAGTCACTTATCATTTTCAGCCCTCCCAGACACAAAACAACAAAGAGGACACAACCTCTGTTACTGGAGTTTTGTTATTAGATGTATGTCATGAGACAAAACGGCCATGAACTTTACATAAAATGACATAAATGTCTCAAAAAGACGTTGAACAGCTGTCTTATTTTTACAGAATATAGATCCAGGATGCAGCTGCAGTTCACAGATTATTTATGTGAGTTATTCATGCAAATATCAACCATCAGCAAGGATCCAGAACATCTTACTATTAGTCCGTATATTTATACTGTTGGGGACATCGTCAGAATCAATGAAATAGTCACAATATTTAATCTATTTGATTCGTGTACATAGACGAGAATTTTTCAATTCGTTTGTGATGCTCAGCACGACTTTCAACAACGTCTTTTCCGTGCTTTTGCCTACGAATGTCCAGCAACATGTGACACATGTGTCAATTTGTGCTCCAGTCTTTTCAAAATAAAACTATTTAATTAGGTTTAGGAATAGATCGACTTGGTTAAGACTTAGGCAACAAAACTACTCAGTAAGGTTTAGGAAAAGATTGCGGTTTGGGTTTAAAAACACCGGAAGTGCCGTAACTTAAAGATAGGGTTGACGATGTTGGAAAGCATCGCCTCAGGAGCTCCGTCTTAACCCACCCCCTCCCCTCGGGGCTCCTTCCAAGGTAATGCCCCCCCCCACACATGCATGAGCACCGCCGCATCATAACTACTTCACAGACACAGAGCGGAGAGAGGACCTCAACTCAACAACGCTACCTCATGACAAGTAGCTAGTGCCACTTTTGGCTGAGTTTTCTCTTCTATTCTCCAGGAAACGTGCAGCGGCGACGCGCTTTGAGTTCAGGCTGGTGCACGCCAAGGGTAGAGAACGAGCAGGGAGGCTGGGAGGCATCTGATTGGTTCTTTCCAAGCGGACCACGAGGCAGTGATTGGTAGACGTTTTTACAGGATTACAGCAGCTACAGATGACGGCACTTTTCCTGGTCCTTTTTCAGAGCTCATCAGTAATGGATCGCTGTCGTGGTGTAAAGACTATTTCAAGCAATATAACAAATAGTGGAGACTGGAGAACATCGTCAACCCTGCCTTTGAGTACGGAAGTTACGTGACAAATCAATTTTGACTTCTGGTTTCACACGGGACAAGAACACCGGTATCCTGGGTGTTCGCCGCTCTTTATACTTCTCGGTTCGTGGATTACATTCATGAAAAAATTGTGAAATTCGTGTCTTTGCACACAAATCAATACATTAAATTTCTTGACTATTTCACGAACTGTTGTGCGACTGGGCTGAAATATTAGTGCCAGCTCTTTCATAATAAATTAGTGCATCAATCATGAAAGAGATTAGTTCAGTTTGTCCAACATGCTGAGCAGATGCATGCTGAGAAAAGCCAGACAAAACAGCTTGATGCACACAAACGCCTTCCTCAGCTGGCTGTCATTATCTCAAATATTTCACCGATGTTTCCACCTGGCGAGCCCGAAACCACAAACAACAAAGGCAAAACCTTTCTACAAATTCAACAGTTTCCCATTGATGCTGGAGCCAGAGCTTCTTTAACAGGCCGTGTTGTTTGTTTGGTTCCAAGCTTTGTGCTTTCTTTGCCAACATAAGAGAAGATTTGTCTGAGAACAAACACACAGCACAACACCCACAGAAAGCTAGTGAGGTCCTCCAGCTGAGTGACGTCACGTTCAGGCCTCTACAGCGCGTGTTTACCAGCATCGGCACGTACCACCCATCACGCCACATACTGTTGAGTCCCTGCGAAAGCTACCCTCCACTTTCTGATGGTTACAAGTGTGAGATCTGACAGAGGGACGACACAGGGACGAGGCGGTGGCGGACGTGCTCGCCTCCTCCGCCCGGCTGACCAGTATCAATTTGCAGCACACATCCTTCCCTCCTCTTCCTGTTCCCGCCTCTTTATGATGCATTAGAGGGCACAGATGACGGTGACATCGAGCTGTCACGGCCTGCTTTATAAAGCACAGAGGCCATGTGAGCTCTGACTGTCATGGTGCGGCTCGGCAAACACAGGCTGTCTTTCACTGGGCGGCACTGTGACGGACTGCCTCTGCAGGGCAAATGTCATCCCTCTTTGCGATGCTTGAATCCAGCGACCAATAGCTTAATACCATCACTAATTACCAGCTCCAGAGTAAACTAGGTCAACATTCACAAAATCATCTCAAAGGTCTTAGCCTGCGTGTCTTAATTATGGTTTATCTTGTTATTTAAGGCACTAACTTGCTATGAATGCCAACTTGTTGCAAACAGAGGGGGCTGCATTGGGCTTCTGAGCGTGCACAGTCTCACAGAAGTTAGGAAAACCAGTGCGGTGGTCATGGCAACCTTGTTCAAGCCCCAACAAGAGGGGTTTTGTCCTCATAGGTCGCTCTGCTGAACCCCCTGCAACTGGTCTCCTTTTTTATTCTCACTCTCCTCGTCTGTCTCTCTCTCTCTCTCTCTCTCTCTCTCTCTCTCTCTCTCTCTCTCTCTCTCCCTCCCTCACACACACAAACCAGTTTTGTTTTTTTTAATTTTCCCAGGGTGCATTATGTCCCTGGGGAGTGTTTACAGGATGTTATCTGTGTCAGTGCCGGCCCCTCATCCCTCTGAGTGGGTTTCTGAGGAATGCTGGATTGGGATGGAGGAGTTCCAAAGGGGGAGTGACGAGAGAGAGACAGACAGACACCGGGAGAGAGAGGGAGAGAGAGAGAGAGAGAGAGAGAGAGAGAGAGAGAGAGAGAGGGAGAGAGTCTATATATACATCCCAAGGAGGCTGGTGCTCACAGGCACAGCTGGACTACTGGATAACTGGACTGTAGCCCACTGGATATTTAACTAGAAAGGTGAGTTCTTCTTGTTTCTGCTCTTTATTCAGCATCTCCATCATCTGCTTCATCACTTTACCGTCATTATTAGATTTCTATTTTAAAAAACAATTTAAAAAAAGGAGAGAAAGAAAGAAAGAAAGAGAAAGAAAGAAAGAAAGAAAGAGAGAAAAACAATATATTCAGTTTTGTTTGTTCACTTTTTCTCACCATTATTAAAACTGGCCTTCATTTGAAGCTTTGAGGAATTTGGATTTTTCTTTTCTTTCTTTTTCTTTTTTTAAAAAGTCTTGTAATTCCTTAAAAGTGAAATGTCTTTCTACAGAAAAACAGCCAGATTTAAGTGACGTGCCAGAAGGTAGAGATGAGTTGGGGGATGTGGTTTTGTTCAGGACTTACGTATGTGGTTCCTGTAAAGCCTCTGTGTAGCAGAAGCATATCACACTGAGAGGGGAGACCAGTGTTTGATCAAGTGCTGTGTGGGACTCGCCTTTTTTCCTTTCACAAAATATATTTCACTTTTTGTGCTTTAAGAAGACAAACTTTTATTTTTTTTGCTTTTACAAGGGGAAGATATTTATACATACACATTTATATATACACAAACCAAGATAATTACTCAGTAAGTATATTTTTCTTTCACTGTTATTATTTTCCCCGTTAAATCAGAATGGAATTTAAAATTCAAATTCAAATTTTGAATGGTGCACTTTTTTTTTCATTTTCATTACATAGAAATGTGTAAGAATGGTTAAAGCACTGATGGCATGTGGCAGAATAAAGTAAATGTAATTAGTGCAGTGTTAGGAAAGGCTGTAAAATGACACCACTGATCTCATCACTGCAGCAATTACTGGTAAGCCTATTTTCTGTGGTTACACATCTGTATTTGTCTCTTTTTTTTTTCATACGTAAACCTCAAAAAAACACATTTGTGTGTGTTTGGTTTTAATTACATTGGTGTTGTAATGAGGGAAGTGTGATTGCTTTATTGAACAAGTGCAGTGGTGGGGATTTTCTTCTCTCAGACCTGGGTGTGCCTTTTTCCTGAGCTGGATATGGGCTCCAGGGAATGAGAAACGAGTTAGGTCATCTCTCTTGTGTATTTTACATCGAAAACCATACTATCGTTACCAAAGTAGATCCATCCACCATGTTGTGAACATCTGTGTTTGCTTTGGGTCTTGGCTATTGTTAGAGCAGTAATAAAAAAAGGACATCCCAAAGGGCCAGTATACTGCAATGTTGCACAATATACTTAACGTCATAATTCATGAGTACACACTCCGTGTTTGATATTTGTTCTGAATTGCCATCCGTGTGTGCTTAGTTTGTGTACTTTCATGAGCTTTTTTTTATATATGTGTCAATGCCACCAAGGCTTCAAAATGAGTCCCTGTCATTAGCTGAGGCTCTGAGGGTGCGGCATGAAACTGGATGCCTACATGTGCTGACATGACCTGCCGTTTGCTTTATTGTAGGGTTTTGTTTGTCAGGAAAATGTCCTGTGAGAAAAAAAAGACTTAATGTCAGCTGATTAGGTTTGCTTTGCCAAATCTAACTGAAAAAAAGGAAAATGGAGCGCCCATATTTTTTTCTGAAATGTCTTAAAATCCCACTATAATGAACTTTACAAGGGTTTCATGTTTCTTCTTCTTTCAGGCACCATCAAAGCCTCTGGAAGTGGGAAACATATTAGATAAGTTAGTGTGAAAAACCCGATACAAAGATGAATAGTGTGGCAGATTGGGTCGTGCAGAACAGGGACCAGATCGAGAAAGGTGTGGAGATCATGGGGCAAGCCGCGGAGGTGCTCGCTGCCACCGTGGGCCAGCTTCACCCCATCCTGGAGGCCGTGTTCGTGGCTTCGGCCGAGTTACTCAGCAACCCGGACAGCAAAGAGGCTCGCTACCTGACTCAGCAGTTCGAAATGGTCAATCAGAAACTCGAGGGAATCCAAGATGAGATTGATCAAATCGCCCTGGAGCTGCAGAAGACGTCGATGAACAAGCAGAACTTCGATCGAGAGGCGCAGATGCTCAGTCAGTACGAAAAGTTCCAGGACTTCGTCAACGCCAAGCCAAAGTTCAAAGAGAAGAAGATGGAGAAGTTCCTCAGCCATTACGAGAACACCGATGCCGACTTGAACTTGGACGCCCTCTATAATTCCGTCACCGGGGAGAACACCTCAGGAGACCCGATGCTGGAGACGGTCGTCACCATAGAGCAGAGAAGCCGAAGGGCAGTTGAGGATTTCTGCGCCCGGCTGAAGAAGCTTTTTGTGGTGGGCATTATCGCCGTCATGGGCCACTCCGCCCTCAAGGAAGGGGTGGTGGGGGAGGAGATGGTGAAGAGGTGGCAGGGACGGATGGAGGAAGTGGAGAAACGAATGAAAGCGGCTGTGGATGACTGTACGGAGAACTTTGCCGATCAAGCCAAGCTGGACTTGGAGCACCAGCTTCAGGAGAGTCCCGGCCGCGTCGACCGCGACTTCACCAAAACCCTTCTGGATTCTCTGGTGAAGAAATACGACTGGGTGAGCTGGTCCATCAGGGCCTTCGGCAACAGGGAGCGCATTTTCTTTTTCAACTGGCTGGCAGGAAAGAAGTGCCACGGAAGTGGAGGAGCCAACTGGTTTGACATTTTGACCAAGACCAAGATCAAAGTGGTGGTCTCTTTCTGCGTCGACCCCAAGCCCATCAACAAGAGTCTGATCACGGAGCAGATTGAGAGTCAGAAGATGAAGGGGGACATGATGAAGGTGGCTCTGGCTCTGAACAAGAGCTTCCCCAACTGCCTGGTCCACGCTGTCAGCCATTACAAGGAGGTGGTGGAGAGCAACAACTTCCATGAGGATTGTTACTACTATGGGAAACACAAAAGAGCCCACCTGTGTATCCACTCCGAGTAGGATCGCAGAAAAACATAAAGTGCAGCCGCATATAGGAAGAAATGAGCTACACATAAATTCATGAATGTCTTTACCAGAGATCTGGAAATATTTCCATTAAATATAGAAATTTATTCAGAAATATTGTCTGTGTCGATGCTAAATCTGCTCCGTCTGCTTTCTGGGATGTGATTCATTGTCTTACTTGTAATGATTTACATTCTTTTACATTTATATATCTTTCATCTCTCGATGATACAGCAGCTTCAGGGTGTTTGTTTCAGAGCTGTACATCTCCATGCCAGCTTCAAATTAGTGTTATGATTCTGTCCTCATTGGATATTACTAGGGTTGGGCAATATGATGATATTAGTCTGTTAACTGCTAAAGACTTTATATGTTTATACCAAGGCACCCTTCCCTTTTAATCCCTTTAAACATCTCTGGGTGTATCAGACCATTGTGCTGTAAATCAATGAGCACGACTGCTTTATGGCACAGTTCATGATCGGCCTTTGGAAGCTGTTGAACGAGGGAGCGAGTGGATCTTGAGTTGGGATTGTTTTGTCAACGGCTGTTTCTAATGTCAAAAAAGGACTATCAAGCTCAACATTTAAAGGAATAGTAATGATATTTTGGTAAAAAACAGTCACCTGTTGCTTTCTTGCCAAAAGTAAAATAAGAAGATTGATACCACTATCACGTCTGTCTGTAAAATACGAGGCTACAGCCAGGAGAGGGTTAGCTTAGCTTAACATAAAGACTCGAAATAGGAAGTGTAAAAACTTTTTTGCAAAACCTGCAAAAACATTTGCAGGTTGTGTTACGGACTACTTCTTTTTTACGGGGGAGTAGTGACTTCCTGGATCTCGACACACAACCCCTCTCTAAAACCGCAAAGTAGGCTACACTTTTTTTTTTTTTTTTGTATGAACTAAACAAATGAGATATAACCTGTTAATTAGTGAGATTTTTCACCTTTGGACAGAGCCAGGCCAGCAGCTTTCAGACTTTATGTTAAGCTAAGTTAACCATCTCTTGGCTGAAGCTCAGTGAGAGTGGTATCACACTGTGATATGGTGAAAAGCATCAGAACAAGTAGCCTAAGTAATCTGACCTTGTGCTGAGATTTATTTTTTTGTCAATTTTTTAATCCACTTCCAGAAAATGTACCACCCACACAACATATACAGTATTAAATAAAATAAATAAATGACTATATATACTGTGTGGTCGTGGATTATATCGATATCGCCCTACTCCTAAATATAAAAATGTATAAAACAAAAATCAATTATACTATTCTCGCTGCTTTTGGTGCAATATATTGCTGCAGGGCAAACGTCCAAAATCATTATTCCACAATCAAGATACTCATATGTATATTTTACTTTAATTTGTAATAAACAAAAAAAATGTGAATGTTTTTTTGTGAATTTGTTATCATTACTCAGTTATCTAAAAGCACGTTTTGAGCTATTACAGTTATTGAAAATCTTATCTTCTATCTTTTATCTTTTATTGGGATCTCCAGTAGCTGTGGCTGAAGCCCAGCTATTCTTCCTGGAGTCCACTTTAATCACTTTGAACTGTTTTAGCTACATTTCAGTACATAATCACATTACAATCTTTCCCAACAATGACCACAACATCAAAAACGACAAAACAACAATATTCAAGACACAACACAGGACCTATAGGGTCAAGTTAATACTATTCACAGAGTATATAGTTAGGTAAATATGATTCATTAGTGTTTGGACCATAGCATATTATATCAAAATACAAAAACAGAACAAGCAACAACTTCTTTTACCTTAAATATTAACGGGACTTATCCAACATTAAACCTTTTATGATTTGATGTTAGCTAAATATCAGCAGACACAGTTATAGGAGATGTTTTTTCAATAATATTTTAAATAGATCTTTGCTATTTTCTTGAATGATATACCCAGACAGAGTGCTCTGTACACTACAGTACTCTTCAACATGTTAGTTTTCACCTTCAAAAGTGTGAATCTTCCTCCAGTGGCATGCCTGGTGCTGTACTCATATTCATCACAACAGAAGCGTAATTGATTATATAATACAACACCCTTGGCAATTTAGTTACCGATATGTTTCTAATGAAATTAAGCAATGATGCAGTAAATCTGTCTTTTACTTTTAACCATAATAGACTGTTATGCTTTTCATTGCGCTGCCTTATTCTGAGCAGCTTCTTTATGTGTGCCATGGCAGCACTGGACCAAACCTCTGAGCATTATGAAGCATAATGTTGTGCAGACTGTATTTCTACTCAGATCAAACCTCCTTCAACGGTAACAATGCTTTAATAACATGCCTTTGTTTATCAAATGGGTGGAGGTTGACCTGTAATAATATCACAGCACACAGCAACAACCTATTATGCTCACAACTCCTCCACCACCCAACTTTTTTTTTTTTTCTTCTCTCTGACTGGGTGTTTCCTCTCCTCTGTAACATGAGAGCCACATGACCAATAGGAAGACAAACAGGCTGCAAGTTTAGTCTATTTCTTCCTCAAACTTTTTAAGGTGAGTCCCATTTCTGTTAAACAATGTTTCATAGTGGACATCGGGCTCATATAGGTTGATAACTGTGATGGTATTGATGAGATGCTTTAATAGGAAATGATCGATTCAACTTCATCGACTCCAGTGTCTCGTTACATAATCGAGCATTTCTCTCCTCTTATATTCACCAGAGCGCTTTAAAAAAACGTGCATATTGTTAATGCAGCTTTCATTTAATAAAGCGAAGTGGGTGATTTGATGAATCTGCAATATTTAATGCAGTTTAAACTAAAACAAAGTGTCGACTTTTATGGGCGTTGGTTGCAGATCTGCTGCTTCACTTTTTCCAGGAAGTGGGCAACTTTTTTTAAAGGCGTTATATCCACTTGTGTTGCTTTGTAAAAACTAATCTGTGGTGTTAACCTGCCATGTTTGTTTGGCTCTCTGTCCTCCGGCTGTAAAATGATACAATTAGAGGCCTTGTACTCGGACTGATCGATATATTTTCCATTAACAGCGTTTAGATCCCCTCTCTCCCTCTCTCCCTCTCTCTCTCAGTGTGGCCAGACTGACTGAGTGGTCAACTGTTAGAGAGGTTTGGTCATCTTTGTGTTAAGAGGAAGCTCTGCCACATAACATCAATGAAACATGAACTGAGATATTCTGTTTGGTGTAGATGGCAGCGTGCTCATGGTGTGTTTCACTTCAGTTTATTATTTATTTATCATAATCACAAATGTATAAAGTAGGCTATATCAAGAATTCTTGTTTCCAATGTAGTTTACCGTGGTTTTCAATCTACAGGCCTTCATTAAATTATTAGTATTTAGTTTAAATTAAATAAAAGTGCAAATACCACACTGTAAACACATTCAAGTAAAAGTCCTGCATTCAAAATGTAGGTCAAAGTACAAAAGTTTTATCAGCTAAATTGTACTTAAAGGTCCCATATCGTGCTCATTTTCAGGTTCATACTTGTATTTTGTGTTTCCACTAGAAAATGTTTACATGCTGTAATGTTCAAAAAACACATTATTTTCCTCATACTGTCAGCCTGAATATGCCGGTATTTACCCTCTGTCTGAAACGCTCCGTTTTAGTGCATTTCGATGGAATTGCAACAGAATTGCAACATAATTGTGTTGCTAGGCAACAGTTTGGGTCCATGTTTACTTCCTGTCAGCTGATGTTATTTACACACTGTACACTGCAACAGGAAATAAACTGGGACACATTTAGAATGTTTACGTTTAAAACCGTGAAATGGTCTAAATATTGTATATTTGTGACATCACAAATGGACAGAAACCCTAACAGCTTGTTTCAAACGCGCAATTTCCGAATACGGGCTGTGTGTATTTCTCCGTATATTGAGCGTTTAACAGTAGTTATATAGCACCTAAACCTGCTTTATAATGTAAAAGACATGAAAATCTCACTTTTTACAATACGGGACCTTTAAAGTATCAGAAGAACTTGTTCTGCAGAAAAATGTGCAGACTGACATTATTATGTATTGCAAATGTACTTATGTCACTTTCCACCACTGTAATACTGAATATAAGTGGAAATATTAGTATACAACATGACTTGTTATTCTTGTCTGTAGCCTGGCATTCATATCTCTGGTGAGATGCACCTGCAGCTCTCTGTCTCTGAAAATGTGATCTCTTCAAGCACTTTTATGTTTGAATCGTGTTTGTGAAGGTGCTTCACATGCACTCAGACTGCAGTTACACAACCCCAGGGACCTTGAGAGAGAGAGAGAGATAGGGAGAGAGAGAGAGCATCACTGGAAAACAGGAATCACAGTTTTAGCACAGTCAAATCAAATAAGATACAGTAACTGTAAATGCTTTAACATCCTGCTGTTCTGTAGCCTACTTTGTTCTTTTTCTTCTCAAATCTTACCAGGAAATTACCTGGATATTACAAATTTCATATCACGTTTTAGAGTTTTGTGGTCGACATTCAAAGGATGCTCAATTAAAGGAATAGTTCAACAATTTTGGAAAAAACGCTTTTTTGCTTTCTTGACCAGAGTTAGATGAGAAGATTGATCATGTCTGTCCATGCTGGTTAGCTTAGCTTAGCATAAAGGATGGAAACAGCTAGCCTGGCAACCCCTCTAAATCTGACTAATTAACACATTTCATCTTGTTTGTTTATTCCTTAAAAAATATGAAGAGTAAAACGTCCAGTTGTGATTTTTCGGGGGTTGTGTGTCGAGACCGGCCGAGACATAGTGGTGCACATCACCCCCTGTAAAACTACAATGTGTTGTTCATGCACTTCTGTTTTTTTATGAATTAAACAAACACTTCAGGACCTGTCTACACGTGTACAGATCTTATTATAAACTGTCCACACAACCTTTGTTTTAGAAAAATGTCTCCGTCCACACTCGAACGCGAAAATGACTCCAAATGCTCGCCGTGATATTTACGTGTCACCACAAGTAAGATCACAAGTTAAGGGTCGAGGAATTTAGTTATCACACTTCTCTCTCCCTTTCCTTCTGCTCCCTTACAGTCCGTGTGATAACAGTTATTGTTGGTTGTCATCACTCTGCTGTCCTCAACTGTCTCTCTACATGCGTAAATGACGAAACGGAAGTCATTCAGGTTCTTCCGAGTGCTCCAGTCCTCGCCTTCAATCGCCCAAAAGCACATTCAATCACCATTTGGCCTCGACGTGTTTAATGTGTCCCCTGCTTTGGCCTCCATTTTTCAAAAGTAGTATCTGAGCAAGTGCTAAGAAAATGTAAAAAAGTCCACCATCTTCGTTATTGCATGCACATTACACACGCCATCATTTCCCAAACGCCTCGTTTCACGTCTGCCCCGTTTCACATGTCTGCCCCGTTTCACACGTCCCACGTCCGCCCCGTTTCACACGTCCGCCCCGACACAAAGTAACCAGAGTTTTAAAAAGCCTGCACCTTAAAAGACGTTTTAAAAAAATACCCGTTTTTGTGACCCTGTTTGCATGAGAGGCCTTAACGTAGAGGACAATATCTAGTTTTAAAATGATCTGCATACGTGTAGACAAAGTCCTTAGAGCGGCTTGTTATGTATCTTAGCTTCATATTTAACGGACATACGAGAGTGGTATCGATCATCTCATCAACTCTCAATAATTTCCCAAAATGTCAAACTATTCCTTTACTCTTTACTCAGATCTGTTCATCTCTGTTGGAATTTAATCACCAGTGTAGACATCCGTCTTGTCTGCGGACGCCTGCAGGGGTGTTTGTGCTATCTTCTATCCTCTAGCTAGATAAGCCCCACGGAGCAGACCTCTGCAGAGCGGCGAACAAGCTGACAGATTATTTTCCATTGTCTTGTTGCCGTGGTAACTTGCTGAGTTTCACTGGAAAACGCACCCTTGCCCAGCAAGTTTAACCTCTTACACTTAATCACTTCCCACGCCTGCTGCTTCGTTATTGACTGAGCTGGCTGAGTGAGAAACAGCTTCTCCTTCTACCAACATTTAAAAACAACAACAGCAACAGAAACCTGAATTAAAACATGTGACGACAGCTTCATTAGCTCGAGCTGCTGTGTAGACGATGAATGTACTGTATGCCAAGGTAGTAGGCCAAAATGGGATTTCCACCCAAATGACACATTTGCAAAACTGCAAAAGGACAAGTCTGAACATGCCCAGAGAGTCAATCTGGTTTGCTTTACAGTCAGCTTTTCCTCTGTTTCCTGGCCTTTGGGAGGAGGTATTTGTGTTAAATAAGGATTCCAGTGCAAAGTGCAAGACAGGAAGTGATTTCCTTTATATCAATAATAACCTAACGTCACTGAATACTTGCTTTACCTTTATTATTACTATGTTGGGGCCATTGAAAACAATGATTTACCTTCCAAGTGAATGGTGGAATGTAATGAAGTACATTTACTCAAGTACTATACAATTTTGAGGTCTTTTTACTTTACTTGAGTATTTCCATTTTATGCTACTTTATACTTCTACTCTACTACATTTTGGAGGCATATATTGTACTTTTTACTCCTCTACATTTATTTGATAACTTAAAGCAGCAGTAGGCAGATCGGAGCAAATATGATTAAAAAAAGTTATTTCTATAAATCGGTCGCTATATCCTGACAGTAGTACATGAAGCAGGTAACCTGAAAAAAATCATGTTCCTCTGTGTCCTCCGGTGCTCCTAACGGCATCTGCAAGATTTCACAGACCGGAGGAAAACAAGCAGTCAGAGCTGATCTGAGGTCTGCTGTCCAGCTGCCGTCTTTGAGAGCCGGCTGTCAATCACTCGCGAACTCCGATCAAACGGTCAAACTAGGCAGCGCTGATCAAATATGAATCAATATTATGTTACGTTAATGCCTATTTCTCTCCTCAAATGTTTTCAGAATCATCTTGTAGTGCACGGTTTAGCTGTAAAATGAGAACGTTTTTTGTGACGCCGCAACCATTGTGAAATCTGGTGAAGGAACGCCAAGTTCTGATCACATGACCGGAGCACAGCCAATAGGAATGCTCTCTCACTGAAATGACCTGTGATTGGTCAAAGTCTCCCGTCACTGACTAGATTTTTTTAAAGCCTGAAAACAGAGCCATGAGGAGGAGCAGAAGTCTAGTTATCGCTCATGACACTTGATTTACAATATGCTGAAAGGTTATTATGGAATATTTTCCCAATGATGCCAAAAATAAACTGCCTACTTCCACTTTAAGGGTATTTCCCAAAATGTCAAACTGTTCCTTTAAGCATAAAAGTTCCTTATTGACCTTGAGAATAGCAGGCGGGCAGGCTGACAAGGAGTTAGGAGAGATAATGGCATTTATTATTCAGTATATCATTCATACTGACATTGCAAGTTTTCCATAATAAACATGAGCGCAGTGTAAAAGTGTTTACTAGACGGTCGGTCAGCGCTCCTCCATGTTGTCTTCACATTCCAACAAGTCACACTGCACTAAGGGAAATATGCTGCAATGCTTGTTTAAGATAAATAACAGCTTCTTCTCATAATGCCCACAGTGTAAACTCATCGATCCTTTTAATGAAACTGTTGATTCACCGACAGTAAACACACAAATAACATACAGACAGTTCAGCCCATACCGGCCTTCCGTCACTGCTGAATTCCCTTTGCATTGTTGACTCATTGCTCACTGGGTGTGGCCATCAGCCAGCACTGAAGCTCACTTGGCTGTTTCTCTCTTTCCTTATCAGTTTTTGCTGCGTTGTAAGAGGAGCAAAGGAGCAGGCCGCAGTCCTTCAACACTGGAACAGAACTGTAAGTAAACCTAGAAAACGTGTTTCTGTCTGTAAAAGTGATGTTTGATACTTTATGCTTCTTTTGTATTCAGTTTATTACCTGTATGTTTGTACTTAGAAGAGGTTTCCTTGCTTATATATCAGATTGTTTCTAACCATGTCAATGTTTTTCTCATGTTAGAATCAGTCTGCGAGACATCAGCAAAGATGGCAAGCCAGCTGCAGCAGCTCGTAGCGGATAAGAAGGACATGGTGGAGACTGTGATGGAAGTGTTTGAACAGGGAGCTGAAGTGGTGGCCAGTATCGCCGGCGACCTTTTCCCCATTTTCTCCATCGCCGCCCCGATTGTTAAACTGGCTCTGGACAACGTGGAAAGCAAAGAGGCTGCGTTCATGAAGGAGCAGTTTCAGAAGGTGCGAGAGCGTCTGGAGGTGATCTCAGAGGAGATTAAACGAATCAACGATGAGATCAAGAAGAGCGGATTGGACGCCGTGTATTTCCCAGTGGAGGAGAACATCACTAACCAGTTCAGGAAGTACATGGACATCCTCAACGCCAAACCCAAGTTCAGGGAGGTCAAGAAGAAGCTTTTCCTGGATCATTTTGCCAAGACCGGCGGTGACAAAAACCTGAACACCCTCTACAACTCTGTGACGGGAGATAACTTCTCTGGGGAATCTGTGCTGGAGATCACCCTGAACTACGAGGAGAAAAGTCGCCGGCCGGTGGAGGACTTCTGCGCCAGGCTGAAGAAGCTCTTCTGCATCGGGCTCATCGCACTTTTGGGCCACGCCGCTCTGAAGGGATACGACGAGGAGGACGCGCTCCTGAAAGACTGGGGTGAGAAGATGAAGACTGTCCAGGCTAAAATGAATGCTGTCATTGAAGACTGCATCGTCAGCTTCCCCAAACAGGCTGAGACGGATTCCCATCGACTGGTGAGAGACGAGTCCAACTTAACCAACCAGCAGCTAGCCGATGCTATCATAGAGCATTTGAAGAAGAAGTACGACTGGGTGGGCTGGTCCGTGCGTATCTTCAAGTCCCCTTCAGGCCTGTTCGCCAACAAGAAGGATTACCACTGCCCGACAGGGAAGAGCCGCTTCCAGGTCCCTTCGACAGACGAGAAACTCAACGTCTGGGTGTCCTACAGCTCTTCGGCCGAGCCTGTGGATAAGAATCACATCCAGCAGCTGATCCAGAGTCAGAAGAAACTCACGGTGGTGGGTGTAGCGGAGGTCCTGTTTGAGAAGTTGCCCGGCGCCTGCGTGGTCCACACGGTCAAAACCAGCAGAGACCTGGCCTGCTCCTGGAGCTTCACAGACGAGCTCCACTACTGGGAGGAGCACAAGAACTTCTACGTCTGCGTTCACTCGGCTTGAGGGTTTAGACGCTGGAAAAACTCTCTAAAGTCACTTATAGGTTACTTCATATTTACACGGATAATCACAGAGTCTATCGCTGCCTTGGTATTAAAATACTACACACTATGTGCCTTAATTGCACCTCTCTAATAGTCTTTTTTTCTCTTTTCTAAAGATGTTTACTGTTTACCGTTTCTTGCAGACGTGGGGGTGCATCAAGTCAAGTCAGCTTGATTTATATTGTATAGCCCAATATCACAAATTTGCCTCAAGGGGTTTTACAATCTGCGCAGACACCGTCTGTCCTTAGACCCTCGATTCGGATTAGAAACAAAACCTTTAATGGGGGGAAAAAGAAAGAAACCTCAGGAGGGATCCCTCTCCCAGGACAGAAAGACATGCAATAGATGTCATGTGTACAGACTTCCACAAGAAAGTAACATGAACTAGATGAATAATGACCTTTTTGATCCCATGCAGATGTGCTTGGTTTATTCCTCAGAACAGACAGAAGAGCTCAGCCCCTTCGTTTCAAGGCTGTGTTATATCCCATTGTCTCGTTTTGTTATGAAATTGCTCAATCGTGTAACGGAATAATCTGTCAATTGACAGTTGCCGAGAAATTCTGATGTAAGATCTACAACTATTTTCTACTGTTGCTGTTTAAATGTCAGGAGGACGTGGTTGGTTTGTTTTGGGAAAGTTGTCGACTTAAAATCCAGCTGTCATACAGAGATTGTGTGTTGCTGCTGGTGGTGATAAGCGGTGACCTCGTCTTGAGGACGCGTACGCCTCATGATATTTTCACAGACTGGCTGAAATCTCCAGACAAAAATAGTATCCTTTGTTACCGGCTGCTGTACAGCACAAACAAAGCACAAGAGAGCACCAGCAACAAGGCCTCAAACAACTAGCTGTAGTGAAACTATGAAACTTTATTTACACACCCTGCCAGGAGCATGCAGAGGCGTAGCGACGGCAACGCTTTGTTTACATACAGATGCCTAGCATAGCTATTCTTGTGTCACGTCTTTTTTGGTTGTGCAACACAAACTGGAAAAGTTGTACCTGCTCAAAGGTGGAGGATTTACTTCTATATAGGAATAAACAGATAGATGAATTTTGCACAATGGAAATCGTGGGTTTGGGATCTTTTTTTGTTTTTTTTCTAGAGATTTTGATCAAAATTTGTATTTGGAGATGCTACAGAAAGACCACTGCCTGTTTTAACTGTTTTAGATCATTTGTTGTATATTGTAAACCGCTGTAATGTGTTTCTTCTTTTGTTTAAGTATTGTTTATGTATTGTTACCTAAGTCTGTGTTTCTTCTTTGTGTGTTGTTTATATATTGTTAAGTAAGTCTTTGTTTCTTCTTTCTTTGTGTTTTGTTTATTTCTATTTCCATACAGTATATTTGGGTTATCAGTGTCTTAGATTCAAAATCCTGTTGGTACACCAACACAATGAATGTAATAAACCTTCCAAATAAACTCAGTCATACATCATTTGTTTTTGTTGGCCTGGTTGTTATAACACACAAACCTCTGCCTGTCTGTCTGGTCACAGGACTGACAGCAGTCTTTTTTTTTGGTGGGAGGGGGGTTATAATAATTGGAGATAATTGGTCATGGTTTTGTGGGTATATTATCTGCTGTAACCTGTAACGTGCAAAATCATTAAACAACTGCTCAACTGCAGTTTTATTCATGCATTTATTATTCAAAACATCAACAACTTGCATGCATTACACCAGGGGTCAGCAACCTTTACTGTCAAAAGAGCCATTTTAGGCAAAAAAAATAAATAAAAATCTGTCTGGAGCTGCAAAACATTTGAGCTTTGTGATGAAGGTAACACAGTTTACAGTCTAAGTATATAGGATATAAGTCTAATGCAGTGCGGAGTATTAGGGCCACACTGAGGGAAAGAAATTAAAGAGATTTCCAGAATAAAGTCGTAATATTACAAGAAAAAAAGTCATAATTGTACGAGAAAAAAGAAAATAACACGTAAAATTATTACTTTATAATGTTATGACTTTATTCTCGAAATCTCAGATTTATTTTTTTTCCCCAAAGTGGCCCTAATACTCCGTCGTATCATCGTACCATAGACCTACAACAATGATAAATAAAAATGAAAATGTAAACAAAAGACAGTAATTCATATCCATTTTTAAAAATCCACAGGGAGCCGCTGGAGAGGGGTTAAAGAGCCGCATGTGGCTCTGAGCCGCAGGTTGCAGACCCCTGCATTACACTAACAAAGCTTTAACTTTAATACTTTATTGACTCTTGAAAGTTAAATATATTGTACCACATCAAATTCCTCTTCACTGGGATGTCACAGAGCGAGGCATTTTAACACCCAACGGTTCTGTCGAGAAATCTGGGGGGAAAAAAGGAGAGAAGAGAAAAAGGATATTATGGTTAGCTAGTTGGGAAACACCCATAGTGCTCTATAATTATGTGGTTGTGGCTTTTCTATCTTCGGCGTATAAAGACTCATGGCCCCGGCAGTACATCGCACTGGAGGGTCAAGTGCCGCGACAGAAATGAACAAGTGCAAAGGAAAACAAGTGGGTCAAAGATGATGAAGATTTACTGAGATTTCTTGGACATTTAAAGGAACAGTGTAGCATTTAGGGGTTTCTATTGGCAGAAATAGAATATAATATTAACGAGTATGTTTTCTTTAGTGTATAATCACCTGAAACTGTTTTTGTTACCTTAGAATGAGCCTTTTATAGCGGTATAGCATAGTTCTCCGACATGCTTGGCACACGGCTATCAATAAGTGCTGTAGATCAGTATGGATAATACAGGATGTATAAACCTAGATTCAACATTTAGATTTTACTATGTTGACGTACAGCAGTCAACACAGGGAACGCCAGCTAAACGTGACCTCTGACCTTTCTTGATAGAAAGCCAAACAAATTTACAGTGAACAAGGTATTTATACAGCTTTATTACGCAGCTGTGTTGAATACTCGATTCTGATTGGTCAATCACAGGGTTCTATGGTCTGTAATTTCTTTATAGCAGACCGTTGCTATGTATAACAGACCGTTGCTATGGGCACAGTTCTAATGTTGGAGTCTGGTGGACCGTTTTTGTGTTAAATTATTGATTTCTCAAGTAAGTAGCAGTGTAATAAACGGGATAATCTACAGCTAACAGGTCATTGTTGTGAAATTAACCCCTTCAGGGCGATGCAAGACCACTCCGCTTCGCCCTGTCTGGGTTTATTTCACAACAATGACCAGCTCGCTGTGCATTATCCCTTACTTATCACACAAAATGATACAGAGGAAACTAGTACTGCATTTCGAGATGACGATCTCTCCTGTTCACTAGAGAGAACCTGTGTTGGATTTGCCCGACACACTAAAGAGAGGCCGCGATCAGACAGAGCACGTTTTATCAACCTGGAGCAACCTTTTGTAATTGTTTTCAATGAGAGTGAAGCGTTTTACACGCTGCTTTTGCATCGCTGAGCGCCTCGCGTTAGAGATCAATCTGAGGGGTCACAAGACAGGTAAGAACTTAGCAAAGAAAAAAAGAGAATAGGTCTATCTTGTCTTTGCTCTTTCCTTGTTAAAAACTAGTGACAGTAGTAATTTAAACCATGCAAAGTCTTTGCTCACAACTCATTGAAATAAGTAACCCTTGACGAGGGGTTGTGAGATGACTTCGCTTAGTTTATGAACTGAACATGATTATCCAAAAGGTTGGAAGCCTGTGGCCTACTGCCACAGTCCTCTCTGAATCTGCAACTACTCCTACATAATGTTCAAGGTCATTTAAATGATTTATACAGCAAGTCTCAACAGACTCTAAAAGGATTAGAAAATAGGAAAAAGAAGAGAACAGAAAGAAAAAAGGGAAACACGACTGTGCTACCCTGAAATACCCGGAAAGAAATTCAATAGCTGCAGAATAAAATGTAGAATAGCACACATGGAGTTTATATAACAGGAGAAAAGGAGCCCAAAGAAGAGATAGGATTTTGTCCAGTGCCAGTATACGAAATATAAAAGATTCTGTAACAACTGCAGGAACTTTGTCAGAAGTTTGGGGGCTCAGAGAGTCGTGATTTCGGGGAAAAAATACTCCTATTACCAAACCTGGCTCACAGAGGAGACGGGCCTTGTTGTCTGAATACCTATTTGCCAGTGGAAAACGAAGCAAATCTCTCACAAGTGCTTTCCAAATTTCCACTGGCAAAGTGACCCAGTTGCATCGATGCTCAGTGAGCCGAGGCGCGCAAACTGCTTCATCAGCAACTTTGAGAAATAAAGCTTACAGAAAATGAGCCTGATATTGATCAAAACTGACAAACATCTGCACTATTGGAAGAGCTTTTAGAATATTCTGGATATATTTCAAAGCTGCAGTAACATTTTGGCCATTTAGGGGGAAGTGGACAAGAAATCATCACCTTTTAATAAGTTGGTGTGACAATCTTTTTAGCAAACAGTGTCTTATTTACACATCCAGCAGATACAGAGCAACATTATCATTCATTTGTTTCTGGCCATCTGATGAATGTAAGTTCAATATTCATTCTCTTTTTGCTCCGTTTTTGGTCTCTACCAACTCCTGAGGGAAATATCTGTCTCTTTAGCTGATAAATGTTCCACTATGTTCACCAGCTGGCTGCTAACTGTGTCTGTCTGCTGTTCGCTGCTGAGCAGGTTTACAGTGTGTTTTAAAGATTTTTTTTTTTATGCTGTGTTGCGGACGAAAACGTCGAGAGCGAACCAAAATATTCTTTTTTAATTTCTTTGATCTTACACCTTGACCTTAAAGGGGCTGTTTGTAACTTTTTAAGCGTATAAATGTAGCGGGTCGGCACACATGCGCGCTCGCATATGTGCGCTCGCGTATGGCCGTGTCTCTCCTCCTCTGCCTGCTCGCCTTCACACACACAGCGCACGTTCTCGCTGTCTCCCTCCACCTCTAGACGTGAACGCACGCTCACTCCACACTGCAGAAGAGTTAGTTTAGCTCTGAGAATATCTAGTGAATGTTCAGTGGACGTTTGTGCAGAAATAACTGCTGCAGCTCCTCCAGACCAACAGAGGTTTCCCGTGTCTTGGGAAGTGACGGGGCTCCGCAGCGAGAAACGTCATCATCTCGTTACCGACCGGTTGCCGGTGTCTTCCTGCCCCACTGCTGAAGCCTGCGCTGAGGCAGAAGAAGCAAACAGTATCAGCATTCGTCTGGTCAGCTAACATTACTGCCAAGCAGCTGAAATATAGAGTGATATTGTGGTTTTAGCTGACGTGTGTCGCCTCACTGTTTTGAGCGATGCTCGTTCACGTCTATGTAGAGCGAGCACAAGCACAAGCCCGATGCGGACTTTCGTTGATTTCACGGCCACAGGTGTCGCTGTTAACAAGCATTTCTGAAAGTTACAAATAGTCCCTTTAAGGGAATATTAATGGAGTCGATGG
>CAKAOH010023030.1:0-20338 GCA_916701665.1 Sebastiscus tertius
AGTTTCTTTCCTTGTTGGCATACAGTAGAAACAGTAATGCCAGCATGTTAAGGGAAATCAAGCTTAATACAGTGATTCAGCTGTGGGAGTCCCGTAAAAAAGTTGTTATTTGTGGTAAACGTGTTGCACAAGAAGGTTATCGTGTTACACAACCGATTACAACAAAAAACCTATTTAGGGGAAATCAGTGTGGTTTGTGCATTCTTGGTGGCAGATTTACAAAAAAAAAACTCCAATAATTTAGCGAGAGAGATAAGGAGAAATGTAAAAGAAACGGAGATACAGTAAATGAGGATGTTGAGGGCAGGATCTGAAACAAGTGAGCCGCTCAAAAACAGGATGAGAGCTCTCCCAGAAATGCAGCAGTCAGCAATACCATCCAGCCAATATGTGGGTCTAGGGGCATCTGTCATCCGACCATCAAACGAGTCAGGTGATGGAAGACGCTGCGAAATGTTACTAAAATAGTCTGCATGGAAGTAGGGCTGGCACCGAAATGTGTCTGCGGCACAGAGTATTGAAAACTGTCAAGTCCTGAAAGTTGGCTTTGAATGGCTGGTCATAGTCGTAATCTTCTGATTTAAAGGACCAGTGTGTAGGATTGAGGGGGGATCTATTAGCAGAAATGGAATATAATATCCATAACTATGTTTTCATTAGTGTACAATCACCTGAAACTAAGAAATTAGTGAGACACTTAAAAGATAGTGTTTAGGTTGTTTGCCAATTTCACGGATTTTGCAGTCTACATTGCATTCTGTAAAATGTCACTCAAAGGCGAATATATAAACTAAATTTGAATTATTTATGAGTCATAAATGTCATCTTATTCACATTCGAGCCATTATTTCCCTGCTTATGATCTTTTCATTTGTGAAGCCGTTTGTTAAGTCTGTTTCAATATGAGCGCTATGAATGAATCACGGATCTTCCTTCTAATGTGTAATAATAATTGACATATCACCGTGATGATGGTTTACAGGTACAGTACATATGATCAATTAGCGGGCACAAGTATCCATATGCAAACTGATTCTTTTAAGGCCGTTTCTACATCCATTCATTGCGAACTGTGGGAGTGGAAATGAGGCTCATGCACATGCGTCCGGTTCCACAAACACGCGCACGTATAGCTTTATAAATCTGCCGAAACGAATGCGTCTGCACATTTCTGTCTTTGTGCATACACACAGTTTTAGTCCAGAGTTTTAGAAATCGGGCCCCAGATGTTTTTAACTCCTAATAATGCAGTTATATAGGAAATAATTACCAAGGTACGGACTTCGGCGACCTCATAGCTGGCTATATAGCCACGTTGCTCCTCCATGTTTCTACAGTAGCCCAGAACGGACAAACCAAACACTGGCTCTAGAGAGAGCCTTTCACGTTTTTACGTTACCTGAAGGCCACTGTAGTTCTCCGACACGCTTGGAAAAGGAGGGGTGAGCAGAGGGGTTCTCAGTTGGTTGCAATCTGCAACCACACCACTAGATGTCACTAAATCCTACACACTGCACCTTTAAATCAAAATTTTGACAGTTTAAGACTTTAGGATTTAATTTTGGTAAAGTTCTTGTTTGAATTTTCGAGAACTTTGGCTTATTTTGTTAAATGATTTTTTTCATTATTTTGTAGAGAAACATGTTTATATTTCTCAGTTACCAGACAAATATCATTGCGTTATTATTTTGTTATTACAAAATAAAAGTGACAAACAAATTTAAAGCTGAGCGCAGGTGGTGAAAAACAGATCTCCAGGTTCATTATGACATCTATAACGAGAGATTTATAATTTTGAACTGAAAATGCACGCGCCTTGTTTACTTCTGTCAACAGACTAACAAACCCTCCTGTGTCTATAGCCTCTGATCTTCTATCCACCAGGCCTGCATTGAATTTCCTCCTTCTTCACTGACAAGAATTCAGAAAATCAGACAGGCAGTCAGTGCCTCCATATCAGGGACAGGATATGTGTTGTCCCTGTGTCCACTTAAAATCAAGTCAAATACCATGACACAACTTGATCCCATCAACCATATAAAACCTGGAGGATGTTATTCAACATCTGAAATCCTCCTCCACCTCCTGCTGCCAGGCTTTTTCAAAAATGCTTCGAACGGCATGGCCTCAGATCTTTTACAAATTTTAAATATGTCTCTTCTCTCAGTTGTCTTCCCTGAAAACTGCACTTATCAAGCCACTCTTAAAAATGAACAATCTAGATGCGTCACCAATGAACAATTACGGGCCCATATCAAACCCGTTTTCAAGTAAACTCATTGAAAAGGCTGTTTTGCAACCATTTCTTGGCACTAAACCACTGTGTTTATGTCTTCCAGTCAGGTTTTCGACCACACAACAGCAATGAGACTGCTCTTGTTAAGGTCTTCAATAACATCCACTTAGACACAGACAGTGGTAGAAGCTCTTTTGTCTTGGTATTACTGGATCCCAGTGCTGCATTCGACACGGTCGACCACGACATGGTCGACCACAACACATTACTAGACCGACTGGAAAACTGGGCGGGACTTCCTGGTACAGCACTAAGCTGGTTTGAATCACACTTAAAGGACAGGGACTACTTTGTGTCCATAGGTAAGTAAACATCTGAGCAAACAAATACGCCTTGCGGAGTTCCTCAAGGCTCCATTCTGGGGCCTCTTCTGTTTAACATCTACGTGCTTCCATTGGCTTAGATTATGGAAAACAACAAAATACCGTACTATAATTACCAGACGAAACACTAATTCACATAACCATAACATAAAACTGATGTAGGAGTTGTTTTTGGAGCCAAGGAGGAACAATTAAAAGTCTGCGCTCAGCTTCAATCGGCAATGTTAAAGACCACCGCCTCGTTGCTAAAATGTGCTCTATAAATAAACTTGCCGTGCCTAGTGCTTCTCCACTGCTGACAGTCAAGGTAAAGCTGTAGCTACGTCTTGTCTTACCTTGAAACGTCGAGCCAGGAACTTGTTCTTCATCTCCAGGAAGTTGCCTTTATTCGCCTGCGATTTGAAAGGCTCGTTGACGATGGCGAACTGGGGGTCATTCTGGATGTCCTGCCACCGGGCGTAGCCGTGACTGGCAAAGGGGTCAAGGGTCACGTAACACTTTGGGTAAGAGACTCTCGTGACTATAGAGCTGGAGCCAGGAGATTATAAGCATAAAGAAGAAGGGAAAACAGCTAGCCTGGCTCTGTCTAAGGTTAAAAAAATGCCTACCAGCATCTATAAAGCCATTTTACAGTTCTGTTTTTGTATGGATTAATTAATGACCTTTAGAAATAAAAACCTTTCAGTTAATTTTCACGTATCAGCGCTGTGTTATCAATACATAGTCGGACAGGGGACGCTACAAACTGAAAGTGATAGTCTCAGCTCAGAGTAGCAGGAGTCAGATTTCACACAGTCAGGATGAGAGAGAGTTGACAGACAAGATGATGGCGGAGGATTTTGTGTCAAACTAAAAAAACAAAAGTGCCTATTTGGCAATATTTCAGATTTAAACCCAATGCTATTAAGGGAACCATAACGTTAAGGTAGGTAATCTCCGTGCGGAGGACAGAGTGATCAACAATATTACCACTTGGAGATACTAGGGGGGGAATTTGTCTATTGCCTTTAATATGTTCACAAACAGAAATGTGAAAACGACACTATGTACCCTTGGTATGCTATTCTGAACTTTGGACAGAGACGGGCTAGCTGTTTGCCTCCAGTCTTTATGCCAGGAGAAGCAACAGATATGAGAGTGGTATCGATCTGACCCACAGAAAGAAAGCAAATGTTCTTTTAAGCTGAAAATTGATTTGTGAGGGTGATTCATTTAATTTTTCATCTTCTTAAACTACAAAATTGCAGTTATTTTAGCACAAAATAGGTTTCAGGCAGCACAAATCATTTCTCCCCTTTTATTCCAGTCTAACGAGGCCTCGTGATTAGATTGCAGAATAATGAAAACAGAGTTTTCTGTGAGCGCTACATGGCCTTAATTACCATAATAGAGGGAACAACATGAACTAAATGACCCACTACATTGGCTTCCAGCAGACACAGTTTGCTGTTTACCGAGCACTGGCTGGCTTGTTGACTTATTACGCTGGGCTTCTGCCTGCTTATAGAAAAATAAACACACCGGGGTCATCGCTCGGGCAACTGCCGTCAAGGATACATCACGATTCCCGCCAGCAGCCAGAAGTCGTGTCGGCGGTGCCAGATCTCGTTCATCTTCCCCGAGGAGATGGCAGCCCGCTCCTCGTTCTGCCAGAGAGTGTGCAGCTCTGCGGGGTGAAGCCAACACAAGCCAAGAATGAGGTGCGTCTCAGAGAAAGTGCTTAGCCAGCTGAAACCTGGCTGCAGGTGTTTCCACGGCACAAAGAGCTTTTCTGGGTTTGTGATCAAGGTGGGGATCATTTTGGCTTTCGTACAGAAGCTCTGGAAAGCAAGAGGAATGTTTGTTTTTTTTTTTTACTTGTGAGCTTTATGTTGTTTAGACTGCTTAGCCACTTGTTTGGATAAGTTATTTTCACCTTCTCACCTTTCTTTCAGGGATAGTTATTTAAGAAAAAACTAATCTTGTAAGTGTCTAAGCTATGTTACATTTAGGTTTTGAATAATGCATTCAGTTCCCTGTATATCTAACGAACAGGGATACAGTTCTTGCTTAAAATATTGAAGTAGAAAATATAATTGCACTATTTAGATCTTGCAACTAGAATCTTTATTAGCCGACATTGTTTTGATCTGTCTTGAACTTCTTCTGTTGAAGATCCTGACGCCTGAGGAAGGTCTGACCACACCTCAAAACAAGCATGCAGGCCTGAAAACAAAACACACTTCCCAGGTGTAATCACTTCCACCTTAGCAAGAGGCTACCATCGCATTCAGACTGCTTTAACTTCCATGTTATGCTACCTTCTTACTAATGTAAAAATCGTTGTATCAAAATAAGACTTAAATTAAGGTTCTTATTCACCTGAATAAGAACCTTAACCTCTGGACTGAACTCTGGACTGCAGCCCTAACATTTAGGAGAGATTTTCACACGCTGAAGCTGTAGGGTGAGTGCAGCGGCATGACGGCTCCCCAAAAGTGAAGCTAAAACATGTTGATCGCCCCCTGGTGGCCGTCTGTTAGTTTAGGAAGCTCTTGATTTGATATGCAGCAGAGTTTTCTATCAGCGGAGCATTTTAAACGTCAATATCACAGTCGATCGTGTTACTTTAATTATGGGAAGCCAAAATCATGATTGCGATAATATTCGATAATTGTGCAGCCCTACATCCAAGTCAAAAGTGTGACTGGAAACCTTTTTTTTAAAGCTCCGATATATCCAACTTGGCAGTTAATAATATAATATAAGTGCCCGGGGAAAAAAGGTAATTTTGAGGGATACTTACATCGTTTTGTCCTGAGTTTATTCAGATGAACCTGTTCCTGAAGATGTTTGTGCAAGAAAAGAGTGTTTTTGATTATCCTGCTGATAACTAGTTGACCACTTAAAGGGATAGTTTGGATGTTATGACGTAGGGTTGTAGGAGCTACTTATCCACAGTCAGTGTATTACCTACAGTAGAAGGCAGCCTTGAGGTTGGAATGCTTTAACCGCTTTACCTTGCCGTCAGACAGCTCTTTCCGATGGGGAACTGTAGCAGTTGTATCCATCTAAGCTCTCTTCCAAACCACCAGACTCCATTGACAAAAACAGTCATTTTACCTTGCAGAACATGGTAGTTGCTGGTCTACCGCTGACTCGATTGGTTAGTTTGTTTATGTTATGTGTGTGTGACTTTGGTGAATCCAGACTAACCCTTTAAAACACAAAATAACAAAACACACTAATAGATCGAGGCGGTAGACCAGCAACTCCTGTGTTCTACAAGGTAAAATTACTGCTTTTGTCAAAGGAGTCTGGTGGCTTTGAAGAGAGCATAGATAGCAGTTTAAGTTCCCCCATTGAAGAAGTAAACGTAGATGGTTAAAGTTGTTGAAAGAGATGAATAAAGAAATCAGGTAAAGTTACCCAAGTGCCCTACATAGAATCCTAAAATGCATTAGTACAACTGTACACTAACACATACTGTAGATCAGTTGGATCTCTTCCACAACCACTGCAGGTGAACCAGTACTGACCGGTGAAGCCGCCATCTGCGATGTTGAACATAAAGCGAGGTCGCTCAATGGGAGGCCTCCCATTACCCTTGGGCGCATCCTCTTTCGCTGCTCTGACCTCTTTCCCAGCATCCTTTTCACCTTTGACTTCCTCTGTTATCGAGAGAGAGACGGCAAAGCTATCATTTAGCCAAAAGATCACGCTTGTGTATTTATTCCAGCACACTATCACAGACGGTGAAGCGTACCTTTCTTCACATCAGACGCCTCGGTCTTATCCTTAACATCTGCCGTTTCAGTTGCTGTCGGCGTCTCTTCCTGCTTTTCTTTATCTTTTTCCTTCTCCTCTGCTGCCTTTTCTCCTTTTGCAGGAAAAAAAAAAAGTTAGTTGTGTCATGCAACATTGCTCCACACAAAGCTGCTTCATCCGTTTGTACACGTCGGATTTCGCCAACCTTTCTGTGTTTTTGTTTTTACCTGATGTCTCTTCTTTGACCTCCGTGTCTTGTTTCGTCTCTTCTTTACTCTCCTCTTGTACTTTTTTCTCCTCCATTGTGGCAGCCAGAGTATCAGTTGTTTCTTTTTTCTCCTCCTCTTTCAGGTCGCTGTCCCCTTTGTCTTCGGTTTTTGGACTAGGGGACGCATTTTCTGATGTGTCTTTTGTTGAAGAGGAAAGCTGTGGAAAGTAGCACAATGTGCTATCACTCACCGAGTTAGACGGTTTTGTTGTTGTGTGGTAAAATCCTCAAATGTCAGCTTTTAATCAGCTTTTACAGGACTGAAAAATCTGAATTGAATCATTACTAATCATCAATTTATTCAGTTCATTAAGTTGACAGCTTAGTCTACTTGTAGTTTATTAAACAGACCACATCAGTGTCTTTGTGTGTTGTAGCCTTGCTGCTATTCATTTCATATATTTAACATTTTCCAGAGCATGCTGTGGTGGTATTGTTTGTGTTTTTCTACCTTGCAGGCAGTTTCCATTGATTTTCACATGATATGAAAAAGCCGCCATAATTCCGCTGAAAGCATGGATAATTTGAAGTCTGCACTCTTTGCCACAAAATAACAATGTACGTTTTGATTTTCAAGCTGTATGAAAGTGAACAGAAACCAATGGTTGACTGGAGGGAAGAAAAAACATACAAAAAACGATGGTATGCATTGGAAAATTGTTGAAAGTAATGTAAAGTCTGTGGGATTTGTATTTAAACGCGTGCAGAAAAAACTGGCAACACTGGAATGTGACTTAAAATGAGGCATAAAGCTCTTATTAAAGAATACTGTACATCTTAGAGCTGTAACTCCAACTGCTTCCTATATTGGCAAAATTGAGATTACATAATATGGACCAGAGTTTTGGAAAAACAAAAATCTATATGAACAGAAATCTACATGAAAATATAAAAAAAATTATTTATTAGGTGATGAAGAACACACTGTAACTGACCTCTGAAAACCACAGAATCTATCAGTTTTTAGCTGAAAATATTGTTATTTGCCCTTATTCTGAAAAAGACAATAATCCTACTAAGCTGTTTAAATGGCTAATGAAAAGGAATATTCCACTAATAGCCCCGTTTACATGCAGCTGTGCAAACTCCCATTAACGTAATCGGTGGTGGACTTGTTCGATTGTGCAAACACATCCTCCCTCTTTCATTCCTTCAACCACCTTCTTGAAAAGGTTGGCGTTGTGATATTTGCACATATCCAATAACGTGTTGATATCCAAGTCTTTCATAATGTTTAGAAGTAGGTGTGATTTATTTAGGAGGACGGAACCGGCCAAAATGCGAAATAAATAAAAAATAAATCCTAAAATAATTAAATAGAAATAAATGCACAAATAAGTTTAAAAATTAATAAAAATTATGCAGAAAAGTAAATAAATAAGTGAGTTAATACAAAGATAAATAAATAAAGAAGCAAATTAAAACAGAAATATCAGTTTATGCCACATTTTATTTATTTTTAATATTATTTCTGCAACATTTAATGACATATCTATTCATTTATTGAGTCATTTATTTATTTATTTTCTATTTTGGCAGGTTTCGTCCACCATAGCGATTCTGCATCCGACCAGAAATGTGCGCTTTTCTTTTGGGCATGTATCTCCGCAAACTGTCGGTTAGTTGGTTTGTGTACAACGCACAGAGCTGTCCGTAAACAGGCAAGAGGCCATGTGTCGCAAACTGTTGTAAAAACCCTGATCGAGACGCTTATGTCTGAAAGCGCTGTATACATCCCCAAAGAATGCTCCTAAAACCTGAATAACATCGGCACATCCCACGTCTTAATTGGAAAATGCACCATTCCGCACAAGACCTAATTAAGAATATCCAAAAGGAATATGCTGTGTGTGTCAAAGTAATAGGGGAATATTAGTGTACATGTCAATATAGTCAGTGTCCCACCTCTTCAGGGTCGGCAGTCCTGTTGCTGTCCACCTCTTTGCCCTCATCCTTCTCTTTCTCCTTCACTTTGTCAGACGGGGCCTCTCCTTCCTCTTTCTCTTCCTCCTTCTCTCCCTCTTTTCCATTTTTTTCCAGCTTGTCTGATGGAGCAGGGGTCGCTGCACATAAACACATTACCGCAGGTTAGATTCAACTCCATCTGGTGCCCTTTACATGGAGTGCCCCCTGCTGGATGTGGTAAATGTGATTATGTTTGGTTACCTGGCTTGGAGGTGCAAGGTGTGTTGTTATAGCTGGCCTCGGAGGTGGGCGTGGCGGTCTTCACGGCTGGAGAAGAGGCCCTGGAGGACGATTTGTCTATGATGACCTCAGGCTTGAGCTCTGGGAGACTCCACCGCCCGTTGATGTGCTCAAACTCCTGGATCTGGACACAGAACACTCAAAGCTTGGCACTCACTCACTTTACCTAATACCGCCTTGTTTCAACTCACCACCCACATGCCCTGCTCGCCTGGCAGGATATCATACATTCCCCCTGGCATAGATAGCAGATCAGGATGTCAGCAAGTTTTAACAAGTTGGACTGAAAACTGGATAGAAGATGTTTGGATAAATTAAAATAAACTGGCAGACTGAACGTGCAGGGTAATCAGAACATCTATCAAGATGTCACAGTTGATTTCTTCCCTAGAAAAACACTGACTGACATTTAATTTCTGACTTAAAGACTTTATTTTCTTTGTAGTTTATTGAATTAAAGACATCTCACTACTTCACACGGGCCTGTAGACACCCTGTTGCACAATTAAAGGTGTAATACATAAGATATTCTTGAAATAAAACCCTGTTTTGGTACTATTTATGGTTTTCAGCAATAGCCATTCAATGCTTTTCCATTCAGTAATTATCTCTCTATATAGCAGTGTTCGTTGTTAGTGGCGGAGTCCGCCATTCCCATACTGGATTCTAATTGCCTACCTACACATGAGGGATTCCAGCGCTGGGAACGCGTTACAGTAATATAATATACTTTTACCAGTCACAAAGTCATATAAGGCGTTACTGATAGGATTTTTATTATCATATTATTACATTTACTATGTCAAGTAACGCGTTACCACCCAAAATTAAGTGTTTATTTCATTTGTTTATCCATCTACCAGTGTGCCACCAGAAAAGGACATCATAAGTGGGCAGTTTTAATACAAAGTGGTAACCACTGCATGTGAATGTATGAATGGGCCTAGAATCAAGCTCCATCTAACGGTACGTGTCCCATTTATTGTCTATGTAAGCAGCCGTGCAATGCATCCTGGTGGTGTAGCGTTGCATTTTGAGAGACGGACCGTCGCGTTGACCGTTCCTCGTTTGCATTAAGTTGAGGTCTAGGCTACTTTATGCAAATCAGGTGCGTCCGGCGCGACTCCCTGCCTCTGGAAACTTTAAAACCAAGCGTTGTCGATCTAAAATGAAGACAGATTCAGCAACTGCGTGGCTTATTTCTCACCTAAAATGTTTTCAGAAACACATTTCAGTGAACTATTTTCATATATAACAGAGAGAATTTCCAAACCCGCGCCGCCATGTTGGTTCCGGTTGGGAACCAAGCTGGGAGCAGCAGCCCACGAGTGAAAGCGTTCATCCAATCAGGTGCCGAGTGACAGCCCATTAAGCATCCAATGCTGGGAGGCGAGGTGATTCCTCATGTCCAAAAACGCCTCTGTGGAAAACGTAACTCTTGGACGAGGCGATGATAACCCTTATTGTTGTCTCTGACGGATCGATTTGAAAGTGACTCTCCCAAAACTGAGGGATTCACAGGAAATGATGCATGTATATAATTTAGCATTACTGTTTTATATTGATTTTTTTAATGTTGATTTCCACCCAATGTCATATCAGAAGTTACTGCTAATGTTAACCAGGGTGGCTTTTATTGTGAAGCAAGAAGCAATCACAGGAAACGCAATGTATTTGTCACAGAGGTTAGCATTGACAGCAACTGTTCATCAAAAATGTATCTACAAAACGGCCTATTTCAGCATTTGTCGCTAGCTGCTCAAGGAGTTTGCTGTAGTATTAAACCACACTTTCGCAAATCAACCAGGACTGAAGAGGATTACAACTTTAAGCGTCGTAGCTTGCTTCATTCACCACATTTGTCTCGACATAGTAGGGCGAACAGCATTGGTCTGACCTTCTTTTTGACGAGAGACATGACGCCAATGCGGGTGAGGACCGGCTGCCGACACAGGCCCTCCCTCGGCACGCCGTCTGCGAACGTCTCCGCCCCGTCAGCCACCGGCTCGCATAAGTGACGCATAAAGAGAGACACGTAAGCTCTGGCAGAGAAGAAGAAGAAGAAGCAGAAGAGGAAATAAATGGTGAAAGGATGGATAGAAATGGAGAAAAATTACATCTGTACAATTTCAATCAATTGAGTTTTTTCCCTTACTTGAATTCTTTCTCAGTCTTGCCCCTGAGGTCTCTGACCAGCCACTGAGAGGAGAAAGCGTCCTGAGACGGCATCCCCCAGCGCATCACCGCGTTCAGGAAAGCCTTTCTCTGGCGTGTGTTGAAGCCCAGCACCTATCGAAGATACAGTATGTTTTACAGCAGTGGTTCCCAACTTATTTTCGTTGAAGCCTCCACTTCTTGTATTTAAGAAACCCCCATATATTCTGACATCATCACCCTAAAAAAATTACAAATCCAATAAACTAAATCCTCAATTTGAGTAAAGTGATTCAGTGTATTAAACAAGTTAGTCTTTTTTTAATAAATCAACTTCTTTAATGAATATAACTTGTCAGTGCCTCCCTCTGTGTGTCGCGGGTGGGAATTTTTGAAAGGCTAAACACCAACAGATATGGATTGAAGCAGAATAATTCGTTAGATAAAAACATGTTGTGAATTTTGGAAATTATAACATTTATCTTTTGTCAATAAATGTTGACTCTTGGACTTTTGGACAGGAAATGTTTGGAATGAATGTTTCCTCAACTGTGCAGAAATACTGGGTTTAAACTGGAGCTGTCAAAGTTAAGGCGATAATAACGCGTTATCTTTTGGAGGTTGTTCATATGAAACTAGAACCTAAGGAATCCATTGGCGAGAGAAAACTTTCATGGCCATTTTCAAAGAGGTCCCTTGATCTCTGACCTCAAGATATGTGAATGAAAATGGGTTATATGGGTACCCACAACTCCTGTTCACAGACTTTATGATAATCACATGCAGTTTGGGGCAAGTCATAGTCAAGTCAGCACACTGACACACTGACAGCTGTTGTTGCCTGTTATTTTTATGCTAAATGCAGTACCTGTGAGGGTTTCTGGATAATATTTGTCATTGTGTTGTGTTGTTAATTGATTTCCAATAATAAATATATACATACATTTGCATAAAGCAGCATATTTGCCCACTCCCATGTTGATAAGAGTATTAAATACTTGACAAATCTCCCTTTAAGGTACATTTTGAACAGATAAAAAAATTAATTAATTTGCGATTCATCATGGACAACCATGCGATTAATCATGATTAAATATTCTAATCAATTGACAGCCCTAGTTTAAACACAATGTGGCCTACTAAGTAGCAAAAAAGACTTTTGTAAAAATGATCCAGGAAGTTTATTATTACGATATTAGTTATGCATGTGCAAATCTGATTTTGACAACCTCGGAGCAGACAAATCCTGGCGCACCCCCTGTGATCTTTGGCGCCCCCTTAAGGGAGGCCCGGATCCCAGGTTGGGAAACACTGTTTTACAGTATATTTTTCCATGGCAGTGGGAAAATGTATTCTTATTATTCTGGAAGACTTTAAATGAAAATGGCAGGATGAGAAAGCTAATTTTCCTGCAGACATCCGTGTATTTCTCAAACTTCCCAAGGCCTTCTTTGAATCGGTCTGACTGCCTAATAACGCTAAAATAAACTTTGAATCCTCGCTTGGACAATGCAGGCCATTATGATCACGTCCACCATTATCAGGATGATAAATGAGCTTGGAAGGTACAGACGGAGATGTAACAGCCTCGCTGCCATCTCTGATTTAAGAAAAGATGTTAGAAAAATATCTAAGAGTGCACGTTCAAATTTAAAACACAGATTCCAGTAATGTCCCAATAAAAAAAAAACGCAGAGCAGAGCTGGTTCCAGAGAGTTGTACAAACCTCAAGGTTGCCTCCCACTCTGGCCAGAAGAGGAGGCAGAGGTTTATCCTTCTCATTCCTCAACTGGCGGCGTGACTGCCTTCGACCTGCAGGTTAACAGGAAGCAACAGAAATGATGGCAAAAACACACGGAGGAATACAAGATGTAAAGGGGAGGAAGGATTTCTGCAGAATTTTCTCGAAATTTACTGTTTCTATTTAACCAGTATATCAATCAAGAGTCTTCTGAAAAGCTTTGAGTGTTTTCCTCAACTCTGAAGTTCAGGGGGAGGAGGTGGATGGCGGTTTGCATTTTTTGGCAATCTAACGTGTCCGACTCTGCCAGGCAACTGTTACAACTAAATCAATCTCAACTTGTAATAATTCAACACAGACCTGAGAGTGTGTGTGTGTTCCAACAGACATCTGTCATTGTTCACGAGCAGCACTGCTCGGTTTGATGTCTCTTTTTATTTTATCTCCCTTACCTTCTGGCCGATCGTCAAAGTCCTCGTCCTCCTCCTCGGAGCCCACTGAATACTCGGACTGGTTATCTGAAATGTCAGCATGCCACTCTGAAACAGCACATGGTGGTCTGTCAATAGGCCAGGCCCATTCACTTCCACTGTGCAAGCAATAACTCAAACACAAGATCATCTGGAATCCTACTATTTCTACTAAGATCACAAGATTAGAATAGAAGAAATGTAATAAACACTTTCATGCTAGCAATCGTGTGCAAGAGGATTCATTTTTGAATCCAGGGTTTGGTATAAAACAACTTACAGGTACCGGGGTCCAAACCCGGTCCCTACCTTGGTCTTCCTGTGCGGCATCGTTGTAGTTGACAGGCTTGCGGTTCCTCTTCCCTTTACCCAGCTTGCTTGCCAGGTCCTCTTGTTGCTGCTCGTAGTGGTGCCGCAAGAGTTTCTCCCAGTAATCCGGATCCACGTTCTCCTCCTGTTTGATGATCTCCCTCTCGATCTCCTCGATCTGCAGCGTCAGAAAAGTAAACAGATGCATGCAGACTCTTCAGAGTGCACAGTGCAAGGAAAGTAATAAGAAAAGGCATTTCCACAGAGAGCCCTGCAGGTAGCAAGTAGACGGACTGCGGTCGACCTTGCAACATTTGATTTTTCTGAGCTTATTAAATGTGGCTAAATAAATTACCATCACAATTTCCCAAAAACCCCGAGCTAACATCTCCAAATTGCCTGTTTTGTCCTAAAAACAGTCCAAAAATTCTGTTCAGTATCACATAAGACAAAGAAAAGCAGCAAATCATCACATCTGAAGAGCTGGAACCAGTGAATTATTGTCCTTTTTGTTTTAAGATTTGTTTTTTTTTGCGTGATTAACCGATTATGAAAATCGATTTTTTCAGTAATTTTGTGTCAGATGATTTATTAATTTAAATAAATTGTAAAAGAGTATAAGGGCTAAGATCATTATGGTGGAATTATATGATGGCCAATCCCATGCTCTATTATGTCTACATTTTTGGGTTGATACCATTTGATACACAGATTTGGTGCTAAATTTAACCATTTTCTACAACTCAAGAATTGATAAAAAAGATCAATAATTCCTCCAAAATACAACATTAAGATACCAACATTTTGAGGAACACCATAGAAAAAGCCATGCTGTGATTTGGTGTCAAAAACTTTTGACATTTTGAGATTTCTGCAAGAATTGCATTTTTTTCGGCGATTGGATGACGAGCACTTCTGTTCTGGAAACTGCTCAAAAACCCCCTTATTGTCAATCTACCTAGGAAAGCCATCCATCCTCTGAATGCTCTAGGTTTCTAGTTTGTGGTTGTAAAGTTTCATGAGGCTGTGATTATCCTAGAGGTCACCACAGGTCATTTGACAACATGACATGGTTGTTACCAATGGATTCCTTAGGTTTTCTAGTTTCTATCTAGTGTCTGTATCTTCACTAGCTCTAAAACTAAACCTGCTACAGCCTCTGAAAGACAGTAAAGTTGGTCTCAGGAGGTTAATCAAATCAGTAATTAGAATAAAACTTGGGAAAGCTTGTCATTAGGTGCACAGATATGGAACATTTTAAAAAATATAACTCGGAAATGTCTAGAAAGGTCCTTTTAGAGATAAAATCGATCATATTCTTTGTAGCACCCTGTCCTCTTCCCTCTCACCTTGTCCTCCTCTCGGACCATGTACTGGGCCACTTTAAAGGAGCTGAGGTACTCGTTCATGTTCTGGACGTCAGAGTCGTCTGTGGCGTCTTGGCTTCGGTCCAGCAGCCTCTCGATGGCTACGCTGTCGTAGTGGATCACGCTGCCTTCGTCCTCAACTCTATCCCCCGAACTGTTCTTCATACCTGCCACACGTGGAGATCAAAAGTGGTAATGATTTGGCGTTTTTTCTTGTTAACCAAGTAGAAGAATCCTGCCAACTCTTCCCTGTTCCCACTCCAACTTTGACCCAAACATTAAAAATCCAAATTCCCACATTATAACATTTGACTGAAAATCTTAATTTCCCGAGTCGAAAAAAAAAAACCCTCACGTTCTAATTCATCCTTGAAGAGCTCTTCTGTTCCAAACTTGAGGATGTCGTCCAGTTCCTGTTTACTCATGGAGCCGGCTTTGGATCCCAGGCCTGGCCGGACCACCAGGTGGGTCAGCATCATCTTCCTCTTGGCCACCTGCGTGATGCGCTCCTCCACGCTGGCTCGCGTCACAAAGCGGTAGATCATCACCTTGTTGGCCTGCCCGATTCGGTGGGCTCGACTGAACGCCTGCGCAGAGAGGTACAAAACCGAAACATGAAGTTTATGAAGTACTGAATCGATACCTTCCTCTGCAGCTACAAGTCTCGTACCTGAATGTCATTGTGAGGGTTCCAGTCAGAGTCGAAGATGACGACGGTGTCCGCTGTGGCCAAGTTGATGCCTAAACCTCCCGCTCTGGTGGAGAGCAAGAAACAAAACTGACAAGCACCAGGAGCTGCAGGCAGAGAGACAGACAGGAATATTAATCATTTCTCTTCAATGACAGGATACTATTGATGCCAGAAACTATGTTATCTTTATTTTTATCTTATTTTATCAAGTTCAAGTTTTATGTATAAAGTACGTTGGGCTGCATTTCTTGTATGAAAGGTGCTCTCCTAATAAAGTTTATTATTTTTAATAATACGGTTTTCAATTTGACATTTTTTGTAATCCTTTCCATGTGTTTTTTTTTTTTATTTTTATGTTATTTACTGCACTGGTTCCCAACCTGGGGGTCTCGCCAAAGCTAAATATAACTGTTATTTTTATAGTTTGGATTATTATTTAAGACATAAACTTGGAAGAAAACAGTGGATTTGTCAAAAAGCCTGAAGCATGAAAAGCATTTTAAGTATGTATGATTGTTAAAAATGAAAAAGAAGTACATAATTCAGACAGGGAATTGTATTAACGTTCCTAAAAATAACAGGGAAACTCATCTGTGCAATATTCACAGGAAATAGTCTGCTCAAGATTCATCCAAATCGCTCGTTTTACACAAACGTCCTGCAGGTATTGCGTTCACTAGTTGGGTTAATTATACAGTCTATCAGTTGTTCTGTACTGTTATTGTTATGCATTGAATATAATATGAAATATCTATAAACTATGTCACTTAGTCAGTCAGGGGTCGTCAGTGTATTCAATGATAGAAAAGGGGTCCCTTAAGGAAAAAGGTTGGAACCACTGATTTACTGGATTCTGGATGTTTTTTTGATTTGTTTGAAATGTTATCCAGTGTTGTGATGCGACTGTTCATCTGTTCAGCTGCTCAGTTACATTTCTTATATTTTTGTGAGGGGATTTGTCTTCCCCTCGTCATTGTTTCTGGTCAGTGGGTTCTAGTTTGTGCGGTCTGTATTTTTGTGATTTCTATAACGTTTGTGCAACTATTTCGATTTTTGAGAACGGATCTGGAGGGTCGTATTTTGTTGTATATTTTGTGTATCACTTGTTTCATTGTTAAAAGGCACAAAGAGTAGGGTTTTCCTAAAAAACAATGTATAGACTCGTACAAAAATAATCCCTCTTAAGACTCACTACGAGACCCTGCCCTCTAACTGTATTTTCTAATTTTGCTGCGTTTGGGAAGTTTCTGAGCGTCAACTTCTATAAAAATGTAGCGACCAAGAGCCAGATCATAAGAACGCATCCAAGAGGAAGCTACGCAAATGGCGGACACGGTGCCAAACAAAATCCTGCAAATATAGCGAGGCGAAATGCCAAGCGGACAAAGCTCGATGGGGCGCGCGTGCCACCCAACTAGGCGGAAGCACTACCCTTGGCATGGCGCACTGCTCGAAATCACCATTGTGCCTTTACGACTGATTTCGTGCCTATACAGTATACACCTCTCTCATTTGCCCGATATTGAAACCTTTCAGTCCAGTAAAGTTTCAGGAACTTTTCTTCCATTTTTTCCCCATTAAAGTTTGTTTTGGGGGGAGGTTTGGGGGGAGAAGTGAGGGTCAAAGGACAGAGGGTACTGTACGTATGCTGTACAGATTGTAAAACCCCCCTGAGGCAAGTTTATGATTTGTGATATAATGCTGTATAAATAAAACTGACTTGACTTTATTCCAGTGTGCAGATATTTTTCCCTCAGCACTCATCCTAAGCCTATTATTCATACAGAATGAATAACAGCCCGTATAATGCCAACAACTGCTTAGTGATACGGCCAAGTTCCACATGAAAACAAACTCAGCATGCGACCCAGTGCTTATCAGCCTTTGTAACTAATGTTAGTTTGGCTGATGTACAAAATCAAACTGTGATTATCATAAAAAAAATCCAGCTTGGAAGTCTAAAAAAAGCCCACAGAGCAAACAGCAAAGCAGTGTTGCAACAGCATTTGATTATGATACCTCATCATCAGATTTCTTTGGAATTTCTATTTTATTTAGCGAGCTGTCCATGACATTAAACTGTATCAGTTGGAAGTGGGAACTCTTATTGTGAAAAACAGGAAGTTCTGCTGCTTTTCTTGTTAATAAAATATATTATTTCTGTCAATTTAGGGAACTACTCCAGAGTGTTGTGTTTGTGCCAGAGACTGGTGATAATGATGTAAATCCAGCATGAGTGCACATCATCCAGTATCTCACCATTGAAGCGGTCGATGGCCTCTTGTCTCAGCGCTCCTGTGACGCCTCCATCAATTCTTTCATACTTGTAACCTTCATGGTCCAAGAAATCCTCTAGTAAATCCAGCATCTTAGTCATCTATATATGGAGGAGAGAACGAGAGAGAAGGCTGGTCAGGTGTGTGTGTGTTTTCATTTTTACCCACGCACAGCTGGAATCAGTCTGCTGCTGAGCCGTCTGGAGGCGCCATGGGACTAATTTAACATCTGTCGGGAGGTGTCCATCTGGCATGTGTTTGTGTGTTTGTGTGTAAACATTCTGTTTGTGTGAGTCCATACCTGTGAGAAGACCAGTACTCTGTGCCCCTGCTCTTTCAGTTTCCTCAGCATCTTCTGCAACAGCGTCAGTTTCCCGGAGGCCTTAGTGAGGGCCGACCCCTCGTAAGCACCGTTGGGAGTTTTTTGGGCTTCCTAAAAACACACACAAACCACCATAAGGAACAAATGACTGTCTGTATCCCAACTGTAATTTTTAACCCTATGCTACAGCTTTAAAAAAAGATACAAAACATATATATATATATATATATATATATATATATATATGCATTATTTTTCCAAGATGTGAGCCACCATCGTGACATATAACCAAGGTAGACAGGAAAGTAAATAATAATAATAATAATAATAATAAAGAAAAACAAAAAAGGATTAAAGGACATACTACACAACTTAAGAAAAATAATAAATAATGATAAAAAATTATAATAATAAAATAAAATTTAAAAAAAACACACTTAAAAGGCTACACACAGTCATATGCTATATCGTAATAGTACAAAAATGATACAGAAGCACTACTGAACATCACCACAAGGTGTCACAGTTATGCAATTCAGGAGTAAATCAAAGCAAATGTTTAAAAAGAAGTGAAATAAAAGCAAATAATGGAGGACTTTAATAAGTTTTCTTCTATTATGTTTGGCTATAGACGGGTTGTATTATTGTCAAGGACAAGAGCCTGTGTGTGTGTTCTCACCATAGAGGCGACGGGGAAGAGGTAGGGGTGGTTGCAGCACTTCTTTAGGTCCATCATGATGTTGAGCAGGGACACCTGGTTTCCTCCGCCTTTCGAGTTCAGAGCCTCAAAGTTCTTGGTCAGAATCAGTTTGTAGTATTTCCTGTATTTAGAGACATTGAGACAAAGGATGACATGATAACATGTACGCAGTGTCGTACATATTCAAAGTAAACCATGTACAACACAAAGACTAAGATAACATCCACCCTCCATCGTTCAATTTTTAATGAATGTATTCTCAAGAGCTGCTGAGGAATTGTCTCATTTTCTATTTCAATGTTACATATTCGATTTTCACTGCAAAATATAACAATAAAAATTGCTATAGATCCCTTTAAACCACATTAATCATTAGCAAATAGATGCTTTTTGATTGATTAACTAAATTACATTTTATGTATCTATGCCATTTTCAGTGTGGAGCTTGGTAATTTCCATTACATTAATAATATTATCCATTTCTAATGTTTTGCAATGCTTTCATAGAAAATGTTTCGCTTCCCCAGCAGCACCTGGCTTTACAAAACGCAAACAATCGCAGCTAACTAACACTAGTTTATGTTATTTGCAGGTAAAAACATGTCAGGATATTTCATTTAAAACGTGGATAAATTTGATGAGAAAAAAGTTATTTTAAATGTTTAGGTTGTGACAATTGCAACAGTAGTTCAGCCACTATTTCAACATGAAGCAGGCCCTATAATAAATCAGACACACATTGAAATAAAGTCATTGAAGAGGTGTTCAAATAAGAGCACCATTAAGAAAATGTAGGGTAAGTGGTCAGTGATGTAGCTAGAGGGAAATGTCCCCCAGTTATCTAAAAATGTGGATCAGCAGCGTGTAGCCACATTTTCCCCTGAACCCTCCCGCGTGTCGTACTTCTGCATCGGGCTCAGCTCCACTCTGACGATCAGCTCGGTCTTGGCGGGCATGTTCTTGAAGACGTCGGCCTTCAGCCTCCGCAGCATGTGAGGCCCCAGCAGGTCGTGGAGCTTCTTGATCTGGTCCTCCTTGGAGATGTCGGCGAACTCTTCCAGGAAGCCGTCAAGGTTGCTGTACGGAGAGATGGACTGGGTGAAGGACGGGTAACACCGGTGATACTGAGTTCTTGGTTCAAATCATTCTTATTATTATTATCTGACTCCATCAACTGAAAAGGGAAAGAATGATATCTGGTATTCTATAGAAAACATGCATACAGTATTTATTATTTTGTCCAGTAACAAACATTCTTGTGTGTGAGAAGTCCTACTTGAAGCGGTTGGGCGTGAGGAAGTTGAGCAGGTGAAACAGCTCCTCCAGGTTGTTCTGTAGAGGAGTTCCCGTCAGCAGCAGCTTGTGGTCGATCTTATAGTCGTTCAGACGCCTGAAAAACTGCAAAGACAAGAAAACGCTTCATCAGACATCTGCAGTTATCTTATACATGTTTATTACACGGCTTTGTT
>CAKAOH010023031.1:0-33492 GCA_916701665.1 Sebastiscus tertius
ATAATAATAATAATAATAATAATAATAATAATAATAATTACGGAGCCGGACCACTCCTATTGAATATGTGAAGGTTATTGACTTTGGATGTGTATGATTTCATGTTGTCAGATGGAGATGCAGCTGAGTGGCCAGGTGGCAGCGAGGGCAGTCCCACCACTAGTGACCCTCAGATCCAGGAAAATGACAGTTCCGAGAACGTGGAACAGTCTGTGAGTGAGATACAAGTACCGGATCTAAACTTAACTTCCATCTGGTGATAAAACATCAAGTATTTACATTTCTTGTGCTATTTTGCTTCAAGGCTGATGACGACACACAGACGCCAGACTCCAGTTTAACCTCCAGTCATTTCCCTGAGGCAGAGGTAACCCTTCCAATTAAGGCTGTCAATTGATTAAAACATTTATTTGCATGATTGTCCGTAGTTAATCATGATTAATTGCACATTTTTTATCTAGTCAAAATGTACCTTAAAGGAAGATTTGTCAAGTATTCAGTACAATATACAATATGGGAGTGGGAAAATATGCTGCTTTATGCAAATGTTTGTCTATATTTATTATTGGAAATCAATTAACAACACAAAACAATGACAAATATAGTCCAGAAATCCTCACGGTACTGCATTTAGCATAAAAATATGCTCAAATCATAACATGGCAAACTGAAGCCCAACAGGCAACAACAGCTATCAGTGTGTCGGTGTGCTGACTTGACTATGACTTGCCCCAAACTGCATGTGATTATCATAAAGTGCATGTCTGTAAAGGGGAGATTCGTGGGTATCCATAGAACCCATTTTCATTCACATATCTAGAGAAACTGAGCCCGCTACAACCTCCGATTGGGTTAACGTGTTAAAGAAATAAGTGGCGTTAAAAACGAATTGGTGTTAAAGCGCTATTATCGCGTTGACTTTGACTGCCCTACCTCCAATACTTATTTTCTTAATTATTTTCCTCTTTTGCAATCTGTATTCATTCATACAGAAATATTGATATCTGTCACTCATTATTTTTGTGTGCATTATTATTTTTCTCTGTAGGTGTGTGACAGGGTGATACTGCTCGCACAGAGGCTGTACAGCTTAGAAGTAAGTATCTTTTAATGTTTTACTTTTGGCTATATTTGTGAAATTTCATGTTTCACTCATGTTTATATTAAATTCGTCAACGTGCAGGCAATCATCGCCCAGCAGGACAGCCAGATTGAGCTGCAGCACGCTTTTCAGACCAAGAGAAAGCAGCCCGCCCGTCATTACAACAGCGTGCTGCTCGAGCAGGAGAAGCAGCGCAACTTGGAGAAGCAGAAGGAGGAACTCGCCAACCTGCACAAGCTGAAGGCCCAGCATCGAGAGGAGCAGCAGCGCTGGGAGAAGGACAGGGAGCGGCAGAGTATACAGATCGAGACTCTGGAGGGCCAGCTGAAGCAGAGGGAGGAGGACTGCAGAGAGTGGGAGGAGAAGCTCAATAACGAGAGGGCTGAGCTGGTGAAGCTGAAGGAAAGCTACCAGCAGGACCTGGAAAGGCTGAGGGAGTCCACAAAATCAGTAGACAAAGACAAGGAGCGTCTGACTCAGGAGAGGGAGCGTCTAGAGCAGCTGCAGGAGAAATTAAAGAAGTGCATCCCAGGAAACTATGAGGATCCTTCACAAGTGAGGAATAGGATGAGAATCTGATGTTTATTAACATTATTGTTACATTACTGTCCATCACAGGGAACATTAAAGTCTGAATAACAATAGTGGTTTGAAATCTTCTGAAACAAGATAATCAGAACTAAATTGAACCTTAACAGAGTTTAAGTTACACTTTTCCTCTTCCTCTCTCTAGTACTGGAGTCTCTCCAGTCTCCAGTCGTTCAGGGGAAGCATCGTGAACGGAGGTGGGACCTTCACTCCAAAATCCCGCGTCTTTTCCATCACCTCCAACTTCTCGGAAACTCCTCCAAAGGTCCCACCGCGCAGGGAGAGCATCAGCCTAATGCAGGCCAAACCCGAGCTGCCAGTCCACCTGATCAGCACCACCAACCAGGTGCACAAATCTGCGTCCATGCAGCAGCAGATCCCCACCAAGCTGGCTGCTCTGTCCAAGGGAAAGGAGAAAGGCCATAAGTCGAAGGGGTCCCACCAGAGAACGCACAGTGCAGGTCAGGACACAGGCCTGTTGGCATCATCTCCTAATGTTTCAGTACAACGGTTAAGCTGAGTTTTAAATCTTTGGGTATTTTCTTTCTCAAAAGAGTTTTAAAAAATGGTGTAATGAAGCATGCATTTACAGTACAAGATACTTCAGAAAGAAATCAGCAGATGTTAAATATACACAGAGAGAGAAATGTTTGCGGACAGTGACCAAAACTGCCACATTTAGTTATTTGTTGGTTTGAAACATCTAGCTGCAGCTGAACTTTTAGGAAACATTGTTTATCAGCAGTTGTTAGCACCACAGCTAGCAAATGATCAGCTTTCAAATTCAAATGCCTTAAAGGAACAGCATGTAACATTTAGGAGGATCTATTGGCAGAAATGGAATATAATATTAATAAGTATGTTTTCTTTAGTATATAATCACCTGAAAATAAGAATTGTGTTTTCGTTAGCTTAGAATGAGCCGTTTATATCTACATAGGGAACGGCTCCTCTTCACGGAGCTGGCTGCCATTTTTCTACAGTTTCTGTTGGTCTTGAGGAGCTGCAGCATTTATTTCTGTACAAACTGCAACTTCCACTGTACATTTACTTGATATTCTTAGTAGCCTTATGTTGTTGTTGTTGTTGTTGTTGTTGTTGTTGTTGTTGTTGTTGTTGTTGTTGTTGTTGTTTAGACTTTTTGAGACTATCGCCAAGATGCTGCTCCGATGGTCCTGCAAATTTGGATAGTGATTTATTCACACACATTAAGGAGAGTTTGAAAGCACAGTTATTTTCAATTATTGTGTAAATAGTATTATTTTGCTGATTTTTATACCAAAATAGGCTATATATCATGATTTACTGGGAGAAATCCATCAATTCTATATAAAATCCAACATTCAGCACCCCCATGTAGCCCGATCAGAATGATCCTTTATTTCATTACCACCGCCACTGCGACGGTTTGACTGTGAGATTGGTTGTCGAAACGTTGAGTATTTGGGTGTCACCTCTATCATGGTTACTGTACAACACTGAACCCAGTCCTGTCTTTCTACATCCAGCCTCTATAGACGTGAACCAGGTGCTGCCCATCCGAGTGACTGGGAAAGAAGGAGGCAGTCTGAGAGCCAAAAGGAACAACAGTCCTCAAAGAATCTACCAGCCAGGTACAGACAAGTCTTCTCACTCAGTCAGTCATAAAGACATCACCCTTATACATAATCAGATTTGTTCCCATATGGGATATCAACATCACTCCCCACCCACTTTGGTGTTGTTTGAATAATTAACTCTGTAGAGGTGACTATCTTTAAAGCACTCATCTGATGGTCAAGTGTCTTGAAAAAGCTTAATTAATTAAAGCCCCGTTCATACATGTTTAAAGAGGTTAGGGTGACACAATTATGTTCTGTTTTGATTAATTATAGTATTTTAGCTAAGAGGTGAAACAAGTGTGAAATGTAAAACCTGAAAAAAAAAACAGCAGCTGCTCAAAGATTAAAATTGCAGCAGCTATTACTTTCTATGCCTTTAGGTGGCGACATCAACATGTCTACATCTGCATGTGTATTCCTGTCCTCTCCTGTATGTGGTCAAGGCTTATTGAAAGAGGCTGGGACATGGTCTGGAGCTCTGGGGTAGGGCACATGTGCAGTGTAACTGGAGCTGCCGTCGTGTGTTGCCTCAAAGATATGACGCGTGACAGCTCCTCTTCTCACCCTCCTATAGTGGTGATGTAGGTTGTCCTGAGTAGAACTGGTTAGTGACTGAGCAGCTCCCTCTTGTGGAGAATCTGCAACCTGCCAAACATAAGTGAAGAAGTTTGCAACTACAAGTTAGTTTTATTCGGTGCTTGACAACCAAAAAAACATGAAAAGGTGAAAACATTATGATTCAAATCAGAGGCAGCGCAGTGAAGTGACCACTTCATAATGTGTTTTTGAAGAGACATATTTCTCATGGATTGAGAGAGCCGAATAGATCAAGAGTTGCAAGCAGAATCCTGCACAGTCTAACTTGCAAAAGTACATTTATTTGTGATGTTTTGGTGCTAGACCTTCATCAGGCAAATGATTCGTAACAATGAGAAGCCATCTTAAATAGGGAGTGGCTGCAAGTATGCAACCAACAATCATACATTTCATACCTCACATGCAATATGAAGGCATAAATACCAAACATCAATTTACTCCATGGCAATCACCAATATCAAATAAACATACATACATATATTGCATTAATGCGTTAAAGAAATTAGTGGCGCTAAAATGGATTTGCACGTTATCACGTTAATTTGGAAAGCCCTAGTGTATACGCTTATTTCCTATAACTCCTACTTGGATGAGAAGATCATGCATGCAGTACAGAGATGGGAGGGGAGACTGCAGTCTTATATTGCCAGGCTACCTACTGTAGCTCCATTATTTATTTTTTCATTCATTGTCCCTTCAGGTGCCTTCAACCCACCAGGATCTGCCTTCAACCCACCAGGATCTGCCCGCAGTGTGAAAATGTCTCAGTCCTTCAGCACCTACAAGAGGAGCAGCGAGGGTCCACCGCCAGCGCCGCCTCCTTTTCCCAAAGATGTTCTCGAAGCGAGCAAAGAGAAGGTAATATTCCTTTAATCATAAACTACAGACTGGAGCTTGGATGTCCATCATAAAGACTTATACACATGGAAATACTGACGGAGCTGTTAAAAGACATTGGACAGGACTTCTTGACGTCCACGTGTGTTCAGCGTGAAGAGGACAACTCACTGTTATGCTACTTTATCACTATAAACCAGCTGTTTGAGTTCAGATTAGCTGAAGATGAAAAAAAAAGAAAAGGAATACTGATGGACATGCTTTATAAATATATGTACATTTGTGTTAGAGGGTCAAAAAATGTAAAAAGCTCGGCCCATTTGCACATTGGGAAAGACGATATTTGAAATGAAGATGTTAGGAAACCTTTTGTTGCCAAAGACTTTGCCAAAGTTATTTTTTTTTAATCATTTTTATTTGAAATGAAAGTAGGTTGTCTTTAACCATTAGCACTCATGTCTTAACTCTTCAGCTTTCTTTTTAATTTGATGAATGATGAATACGGTGTCAGTTTAGATATGAGGTGCCAAGCACAAACGTTTTATTTCTGAATGAATCAGATAAAGGTGAAATTTGTACTGTGGTCCTGCTCATCAGTTCGTCTTGTAATCAAATCATGAATTAATTAGGTATGTGGAAGAAACTACATTTTGGCTGTGAAGTTCTTGTTTGTAAATACAGTCAGCTGTTTTGTACACTTCCTGACTGGAGACAGTGACAGCGGTTGTTTCAGTTTACAACCAGACAGCTGCTGGAAGCATTTATGACAATGTAAGATAATTATTTCTGAGTGACATTTGCTGTTAAATAATGTGCTGGCATCATTTTAACATTTAACATTATGTTGATGATTGACCACTTTGTTCCATTTAAGATCACTTCCAAATCCCAACTAAATGGGTCGTGGAATAAAAAGATGGTTGACTTGACAGTTTTGAGTTGTTTTCTTTGGTGGATTGACTTCTTACATACATAAAATACATACAATTTAAAAACTAATACATAAATTTAAAAATATATTTAAAATAAATAAAAAATAAATGCAAGAATGAATAAATCAATTTAATTAAAATAAGTAATATTTATAAATAAATAAAGAAGCCAATTAAAACAGAAATATAAATAATTTGTCACATTTTATCAATTAATTAATGCCTACATTTATTTTTATAATTACTTTTGGTTCATTTAATGTCTTATTTATTTGTCGAGTTATTTATTTATTATTTTGGCAGGTTCTGTCTAAGGATGTAAAATCTTCGCAGGACACTAATGCAATAGCATGAAGGTTTGATTTCCACCAGGGCTACCAATAATAAATGTAGGCATATATAAAGAGTATGTTAGTGGATCAGATAGTGATGCAATGTATGAACAGCCCTCCACTCTGAGTGACTGAGCTGAAGCAACAAGGAGGCTCTTTGTCAGACTGCTGTTCATTTCTGCAGAGTCTGAACACCAGTGGACATTTTTCACAGCTGGAGGGCCACGATGAAAAGACACATTCAGACCCAGAAACCGCTGCAAGGGGCTGATTTATGTTCGGCCTCAAGATATCCAAAAAACTAACACCAACAGCATCCTGACTGAAGCCGTTGAGAAGTCTTTCAAACAAATCACACACCTCTCAGAACATGTAAACTAGAGTTTTAAAGGGATAGCTCAGGTCTTTTGAAGTGGGGTTGTATGAGGTTCTTCTCCATAGTCAGTGTATAAGTACAGTAGATGGCGGTCGGCACGCCCCCAGTTTGTTGAAACCGACAGGAGTACTAGCATGGGAGCAAAGCAATGTACTGCTGTGGACGGGCCCGGCAGCAAAACGTATTAGCCACCTAAAAGAAAGACCCCCTTAAAAAAAGAAATATCCGTTTAAGTGTACACTGTATTTAGAATATTTTCACTGGTTTCCCTTGCTGTCAGAAGGCTATAAAATGTCTGTTTCCAACGGGGAACTGAATCCGCTATCTATGCTCTCGCCAAAGCAACCAGACTCCATTGAAAACATTTTTTTACCTTGCAGAATATGGTTTGCTGATCTACCGCTACCTCAATCGGTTAGTTTGTGTTTTTGTGTGACTTTGGAGTTTTAAAAGGTTAGTTCAGATTCACCAAAGTCACACAATAACACAAACAAACTAACCGATTAAGGCAGCAGTAGACCAGCAACCCCCTGTGGTCTGCGAGGTAAACTTACAGGTTTTTTCAATGGAGTCTGGCAGCTTTAGCAAGAGCATAGATAACTGCTTCAGTTCCCCGTCGGAAAGGGCTGTCTGACGGCAAGGTTAAATCTGTGAAAATATCCTAAATAGAACGTACACTTAAACTGGCCTTTCTTTTAGGTGGCTAAAATACATTTTGCTGCTGCCGTCCACAGCAGTACATTGCTTTGGTTCTGTGCGGTAACTCCTGTCTGTTTCTCCAAACTGGGGGTGTGCTGACTGTCATCTACTGTAGGTAATACACTGACTATGGATAAGTACCTCATACAACCCCACTTCAAAACACCCGAACTATCCCTTTAATCCAATGTAATTTTGTGGAAGAAAAACAAAACACACCAAATATCAAATACAATGTTTCTTTATTATATGTATTCCTCAACAGAGGCTTTAAAAACCACTTGGTGACGAGCTAGTGGTGAACGAATAATCTCATGTCCTGGAAAACACTGCTGTTGAATCAGCGAGGGCACACATCCTGACAACTAAGCTGCTCTCATTTCACCTCTGACCAAATAAGTTTTTACATTTGACCTTAACTTCTACACAGGAATGTTGAACTTATTAAATAGGCATCATAAAATGATGAGAATCAGAAATGCATCTGGTGTACAGAGTGAAGTGATTGCCGACACCTCTGGTGTTTAAGATGAAACCTTCAGGTCAGAAATGGACTTTTAAAACAAAAGCAGGATGAATATTGGATATATTACTGATACCTTTGTTTCAGTTTCTTTAAACCCTTTATGAGTATACGCATAATCATATACAGACATGAACCAACAACTTCTGTCAGCCCATGAATTAAAAAATATTGTGCAAATGCTTCGTACAAACTAAACTAGGAACATTGTTAATCAAACCCATCATTCGCTCTGCTAATAATACTTTAAACTGCAGCACCTCATCATTTAGAGTTCAGTACTCCATAAAGCAACGTTTACACTTAACCTCCCGACATGGACACAATAAGGCCAAAACCAACTCTTAAGACAACATGAATAACTACTTGAGGGGAACAAAACAGCGGTGCCAATGTTTTAAAGCTGAAGTAGGCGAGATTGAAGTAAATATGATTTTTTTTAAAAAAAGTTATTTTTATAAAACAATCACTATACCGTGACAGTAGTGCATGAAACAGGTAACCTGAAAAACTCCGACCAAATGGTCAAACTAGGCCGCACTGATCGAATATGAATCAATATAATGTTACATTAATGCCTATTTCTCGCCTCAAATATTTTCAGAATCAGCTTGTAGTGCACGGTTTAGCCGTAAAATGAGAAAGTTTGTGACGCCGCCGCCGCCATTATAAATCTATTGAAGGAACACCAAGTTCCGGTCACATGACCAGAGCACAGCCAATAGGAACGCTCTCAATAAAATGACCTGTGATTGGTCAAAGTCTTCTGTCACGGGCTATTTTTTTAAAGCCTGAAAACAGAGCCACGATGAGGTGCAGAAGTCTAGTTATCTCTCAGAAAACTTGAATTATGATATGCTGCAAGGTTATTATGGAATTTTTGCCTAATGATGCCAAAAATATTCTGCCTACTGCCACTTTAACCGTCGCACCAACAATAATGTATACAAAGTCTGCACTATAGATTATACACTGGTTTTATACAAAGGGTTAAAAAAAACCATAGCATGCAAAATAAAATATACTAAAAGTAAAATGAGAAAACATCCAACAGATGCTTCAGTTAAAAAAACAAATATCTAATAGCTTTGGCTCAGTCAACATCCGTATTTTAGAGACACTCCCCTGCTTTATATTGTGACACTAATTTATAATGTAACGGAGGGATGAAGACGGCTATAATGGCTTGTTATGTAGTGAGTGTATTGGCGTGCTTTCTCAAAAGCACACTGAGACCTTTAAGGCCCCGTCACACCAGGAAGTTGCACGGTGAAATATTTGGTGACTATTTGCAGGGCTAGCTGGTAAACTACTGTAGCTAGTGAGCTAACGGCTAACACATTAGCCAGCCTAGAACATGCTAGCACTAGTCTGTCACAATTGATCTCTAAGCTTTTTTCTATTTTATCTGTAGTGGGCTATTAACTCCCTCTGGCATTTAGTTCTCAGGATCATACACCATTTCATTTGATAAAGAGTTATTGAAGAAGTAAATAAGAATTTGATTCAATATTCGTATTTGTACCGTTGACTCCTTGTCTCGTAACTGTACGGTTTCAACAAACGAATATTTCTGTCATCTATTAATCTGCAGATTATCCAATTAATAAATTAATCCTTTTGTCTCTAAAATGTCAGAAAATATAAAATGCATGTTATAATATCTTAAAGAGGACCTATTATGCTTATTTTCAGGTGCATTCTTGTATTTTGGGTTTCTACTAGAACATGTTTACCTGCTTTAATGTAAAAAAACACTGATTGGTCAGCTGGCCCACTCTGTTGTGATTGGTCAACCAAACAAAAGTCTACGGACTCCGCTCTAACTAGCTTTGTTTTTAGGGCGTGCCAAACTAGCTGCTAGGCTGACGTTGTGCAAATGTGTTACATGGTGACATCACCACGTTACGGAAGAAAAGGCAGGACTTCAATCAAGGCGTTTCAGGCAGTTCAGGAGCAGTGTTTCTGTGGGGGACAGTAACTCACTTTGGCGTGGACTTTGGGCTTTTACATGCACAATAAATGATATAACGCTCTAAGGGAAATAAAAAAAAAAAAAAAAAAACACAAAAGCATAATAGGTCCTCTTTAAGAGCCCAAGCTGACATCTTGTTTTGTCCAGAGTATTCAGTTTACTTTCATGTATGAGACAGAAAGGCTTCACATCCTCACAAGTGAGAAGCTGGAACCTGCATATCTTTGGCTTAACAAACTGACTAAAACTATCATTTGATTATCAAAATAGATGTCGGTTAATTTTCTTTTGCTAATAGCTGCAGCTCTACGTAACCGTCTGCAAAAATATTCCTCTTTAGTGGAGCATATGATACTCCATCAGAGGATGTTAAATTAAAGTGGATGGTACAATACCGCTAATAAGTTATGAGTTTACCTCGTCCCTGTGAACAAATCCACTAGTCGCAGTGATTCCATTGATGAATTGATTTTGCTGTTTTAACCGCTGGTGTGACTGGGCCTTTAATGCTGTTCAGCTTAGTGTCGTGGGAGTGTTTAGTGTTCAAGAGTTTGTGCTTCTCATTCCCTTTTAGAGGTGGTTCAGACTGTAAATAGAAGAAGATGTCGGGGCTGCTGTGCAGGTTTTATACTTGGTGTGTTTGTCGGTTTCAATGCCTCAACCTTGTGTGTCCGATCCTGGCGCTCCACTGAGTCGGCCACTCCGCTCTTCCCTTCGCACCAAGTGCAAATAAACGTTTGTACTTAAAATGTCCATTGACTGAGACACAACGTAGAAAACAACAACAAATAAAAACATGAAGTGAAATGTAAAGTGCCATACTAGACATCCTTTCAGTTAGATTTGTTTTCCCCTTCATCTTTCTCGTCGCGGGGCGTTTCCTGAGGCGGGTAATGAGGTGAATCTTCTTCTGTGGTTTGTGGCTCCGGTTTATTCAAGTGATCCTCCGTCGACGGCGGCGCTGCAGTTTGTGTACAGTTGATCGGTGCGAGCATTATGGGAGGCTGCAGGGGACAAAAACAGTGTCTATATAAGATTGCTGAATTGTGTGGAGCAGAAAACTAAATGTAATGGTAACAGAAGACAGAACAGATAGGACAAACAAAACCAAAGAATGTACAGTCATTCCTCTGTCAGGTAGATGTGAGGCTAGATGTTTTTGTTTTTTATCACATCCCCATTAAACCCCAATTAAATGTTGTCAGAGGTATTCCTGTAAGCAGAGGTAAAAAGTCCCAGATATGCAAAAAGAAAAGGGAAAGCATATTAAAGAAAGTCCCACAGGGGTGAGTTATTCTAAACCACACAGCTAACATGCTAACTATTTAAGGAATAACATTAAATAATCACTATGAGCACCACTAATAATAGCTTCATTAGTTGTTAACCACTAGTCTATCACAGATGTGTGTACGCTGAAATACTAAAACAACTACTTTTTAAGGGAAAAACCACAAAAAAAAGGAACCTTAAGCAACATGAATACGTTTTAATGATAGAGTGTAAAATAGCAAAGCCCAGATAGAGTACCTGCAGTGACATTCACAGACAGCTGAGCCCTCAGCAGCAGACTAGAGCACACCCACAGTAACATAAAGCAGCAATGGGAGGAAGGGGAGGGAAGGGTGGACAGTAAAACAGAAAAAGGCAGTTGGAACGGATGGAATTATTTAAAGGGGTTACTCAACTTAAGATTCTACTTTACTCTGCATGATATTTTACACTAGATTGTTTTTTTTTTTGTCTTTTGTCGATTGTTTTGTTTTGTTCTTCGGCAGTAGGCGGTCATATCAAACTGGTATTCACCACAAATCCACTTCCAGTCCAGAACTGGGGCAACTCCCTGCGCCACAGCGCTACAGTGAGGCTGGTGAGCAGAGTGCAAGGCACCAGGTAGAGCAAAGCCGGCTGACCCATCTGCATCATGGCCAGGGCCACGAAGGTGATCAGCAGGCCGATGCCGTAAGCTGACAGGAGAGAGAGAGCAGACACAAGGTCAACATCTTTACAGTCCAATAAATGTCCAGCCAACACTTCAGATAATCCATGTTTTCACTCTTAAGTACCATTCAGACTGAATTTATGTCTCTATGGGTGGTGGGGTGATTAACACTACCTGCCCTGGTCAGTGATTTGAATCCCCTTCAGAGCGCGTATGTGGGTAATTAGTCACCTTTAATTGAGTGATAATTACAGCCGCAATTACCTACTGTTTCCTCTAGTAATTTAAATCTTGTACGGAACTACATCCTTGTATTATAAAGTGGATCTGGAGTTTTTTCTGCAGGAAGCGCTGCTTGCCCTTCGACTTAATTCCTCTTTTTTTTTTTTTAAATCGGTGTTCAAATTTGACTTTTGTGGGAAAATCATAGACTGTATATAAGAAGTGGACGTAGTCACCGTGATGTTACTTATTGGTTTGTGGACTACGGTTTTGAAGCCTCGAGTTCTGCATTTTGGCCGTCACCATCTTTTTTTTTGGCCATTGCCATCTTGTTTTTTTGCAACCAGAAGTGACAGCTAAATACAACCGGACGCTGAATACGTCATTTTTAGGCGACCAAAATGTTTCAATTAACTTTCACTCACTGTGAAACGGTTAAAGCTCGAAGACGAAAACACGGAAAACACCCAGACTGGACACTGCCGTGGTAGCGACCTGTCAATCACAAGGTAGCCCCGCCCTAAAGCATCCCCTGCTTTGTGGTCTATTTGACTCTAAATGGGACCATAATTCACTAAATGAACATCATGCTGTATTAAAGAAGACTTGAAACTAGCGATTGAGACCATAAACTCATGATTACAATGTTTACTGAGGTAATAAATCAAGTGAGAAGTAGGGTCATTTTCTCATAGACTTCTATACAATCAGACTTCTTTTTGCAACCAGAGGAGTCGCCCCCTGCTGGCTGTTAGAAAGAATGCAAGTTTAAGGCCCTTCAGCATTGGCTTCACTTTTCAGACCCGGGGAAAATGGCGAACATCAAAAAATGTTTTTGCTAATCTGACAGACATAGTTACCAACAACATATGGGCGTATTTGGGGAAACAAGATCACAGTGTAAATATGTAAAGCCATCAGGAGAGCTCATTAAATAGGCTGTTATAATGTCAGCTACATATAGCTAGTGGTATTCTCTATTGGCTAGTTTTGCACAATCCAGTCCTGTAATTTCACAATGGTTGTCTAGACCGATGGGCTAAATTACAGAGGAGCACAGTGAATATTTTATTCCCCACATGGATTGTTAATCCCGTACAAATGGGGCTTATCATAACACTACAGCAACATTTCACCAATTCCAACCCTCATAAGCCCTTCCCCCCTCCTCCCCGTTCATTTATTGTACATACCGATCGTACAGGCCACAAAGTAGATCCTGGAGGATTGTGTTAAAATGTCAAACCTGTGACAGTACGCCACCAGCAGACCTGACAGAAAAACAACAACAAAGAGGCATTAAGGTCTATTAACAAGACAAAATATGAATTATTTGAGTGTTTTCCTGCACTTTACAATATCTGGTCTTGACACTGGATATTTCCTTGTACACTAGATACGCTAAATTAATTCTGTTTCACAAAGAAACGGCAGAAAACACATTATTGTGCAGTTAATAATTTGGGAGAACTAAAACCTTGTAATTATATAGATGCAGCCATGAAATGTGTGTGTCTTGAGTAGTTCTGTGTTTACACAGCTGGCAACCACACCAACATTTTCTGCTCCAAGGAACGTCTAAATAGGGTGACTGTGGCCATTGTCGGTTAAATAATTTCCTGGTTGTGACCATAAAATAAACCACATGATGAGCTTTAATGAGTTTGTGTTCCTTGTGGCAGGATGACACAGTTAATTACCTGGTACTAAGATATCACCGAAGCCCAGGAGGGAGAAGGGCCGGTCGCAAAGAGCCAGGGGAGAGAAGTTTAACCTCGGCACTTTGAGCACCATGGGGAGCTGGAGGAAACACAAACATTACTGTTACTATCGGCTGCTTTTCCTCTGAGCTAAGAGGAGCAAACGCCACTCGCCTAAAGGGAGTCATACCTTTTCATGCGTGGAGGAATCAGAGGGACCAGCCGCGACCTCCACCATTATACTTTCCCCACTCTGTGGAGAAAAGGCCACGGCTTACGTAAGTATGACGCACAGTGACAGAGAGCGTAGACATCTGAATAGCCTTGAATGAAAACATACCTTTGTAAAGAAGGGTGTAATAAATACGAAGAAAACATCATAGACAAAAAGGACCGACAGTAATAAGGTGCAAGCCTGCAGAGCAGAAAAATACATCAGGTGAGTTTACAACGAACATTTATTATTCAAAACAATTAAAACATTAAAAAAAAAAACACTTTCCACAATGTTATAGTTTATATTTAGGAGTGCTGACCCACCTTAAATGTGGGGAGTCTGACTGTTTTGAGCATGTAGAGACAGAAGGCGATCCCCAGGGCGTCCTGTAACACCCACGCCCACCTGGAGGATACACAAGAAGACTTGCAAGTATGCCAACACCATCATCATCATCATCATCATCATGTTATCGCACACAGACAGAAAAATCCTACCGTTATGTCACCCGACACACAACAAGCATTCAACAGCCACAATGGAGTACATGAGTCCAAATTCTTCTTTTTAAATATACATTTTAGTGCATATGCAGCCAAATTGATAACACTGTTGTCTCTATATGCTTTGTGTATTTAAATATTTATGCCTTTCATAAAGCTAACTCAGAGAGATGATGAGATCATAATTACACAGTAACATGTAAACAACCTGTTTTTTTCGCTATGCACGCGACTCATTTTGACACTTTTCACTTACTGGTCTTCGTTGCGAAACACCATCCAGGTGACGCTGATACTGATGCAGACGGCCGACAGCAGCAACATGCGGATCTGCGGCCGTTTGTGCAAGTATGGCAAGTTGTTCTCCGGGACCCTGTGATCATAAGTCAATCAATATAACCATAATTAAGACATCTGTCGACAGGGTTCAGGGATTTTTTTCAGCTCAACCACTCACTTGCAATAATTATATGCCTAAAATTATACCTTATGGCCACATCTCTATCTTTAACTACATAATTTGAAGGTATATATAATAGGTAAAGTGAATAATTCAATTTGTAGACATTCAGTAAAAAAAATATGACTATAGACTTTCTCACCTGCACTTGCAGAAAGGGAGTCTCCTGACAAAAGGCCATAGACAGCTGTGAAGGCCAACAGAGGAGGCCACACAGAAGATGGCTATGACCCAGATGGCTAGACGGTGAGGAAACAGTGGAGGAGATTATTATCACATGATATTGACTATATGAAATAAACTTTTTTGGGTGTTTTGCTCTTTGACAAAGCTTAAATATCTGATTAGTGGTATCGGTTTCCCCGCTGTGTGTCCAGTATTTAATGTGCGGGTTGACGCAGTCTAGCAGCAGCTTGCCAGCTTTTAAAAATCTGTTCATCGGTGAAGTGTTATCTGAGCCATTAAGCTCTTTCTCAGCACTCAAGAGGTTCACACATTCAGATCTGTAAACTGCATCCACAGCCTTGTAAAGCTGGACGCTGAGCAGCTCTGCTAGAGGAAGTGAGGATAAAGTATCTGCTGTAGCTTGGAGGAATCTTGAGTTTTTTTAGCTAAATTGAGGAATTATTAACTCACTTTGTTATCAAAGACTTGCTCAGATTGGCTACATCCTGCTTCTCAGATGCTGAAAACTATATTTATATTCATATATGGGCCAGTGATGACATGCTAATTCTCAAGAACCCTACATCTAATTCAACTAGAGCTGAAACGATTAATTGATTAGTTGTCAACTATTTTGATCATCAATTAATCGTTTCTTTTAAGTAATTTTTTAAGAAAAAAAAAAGGCTAAATTCTCTGAATCCAGCTTCTTAAATGTGAATATTTTCTGGTTTCTTTACTCCTCTATGACAGTAAACTGAATATCTTTGAGTTGTGGACAAAACAAGATATTTGAGGACGTCATCTTGGGCTTTGGAAAACACTGATAGACATTTTTTTTTTTTTACCATTTTCTGACATTTTATAGACCAAACAACTAATCGATTAATCGAGAAAATAATCTACAGATTAATCGACAATGAAAATGGTTAGGTGCAGCCCTAAAGTCAACTGTGATTTAAACGAGGCATTGTAGTTACAAAATAAAAGAACAATTCTGCAGCTACCTTCCTTCTTACTTAAAATATATTTTAGTATCAGGGGGCGGACGACTCATACGGAGAAATTTGACAGTGTTTCCAAAATGTATCCAGTTTAAAATGAGAAGTAAAGTCAAATGAGAGCCTAGTAAGTGGTGCGCTTATATAATCAGGTGTCAGAAGCTGCACTGTACCAGTCAAAGTTAACCTAAACTAAGCCTTCGAGATGCAGTTGAAAGCATTGAGCTGAGATTATTTATCACACAAGGAAAACATCGTTGACCATATTCTTCTTCACAGCCTGCATCCCAAGCAAATGCCTCATTGATTCATGCCAGACCACAATGAGTGAGGGGAAAAATACAGACTGGCTTTGGGCACAGCAATAAATACTGGACAGACAGGACTGGAACCACTATTAATCTACTGACCACATAAATCTGATCAAAGACTATCTTTGATCAGCATATTGAGGGTTATATAATGTGTGTTCAGATCACTGTTATGTGTGTGTGTTTGTTGGCGTCGTACCCAGGCTGTCATAGAAAAGGTAAAGTAGCACCAGCATGCTGCAACACGTGGCCACGAACACGCAGATCATGATGGGGGTGACGTCCACGGTCTCCTCGTCCTGCTTCTCCGCGCCGTCGTCCCGCTTGTGCTTCATGTAGCGTCTGCGGGAGGAGGAACGAACATCAGAGAGGCATGCTGACCTGAGGAGGTTTGTTTGGGAAGTTTAAGAACTCTTGAGACTAATGATCAGTATCTGTGCATCTGCTTGTGCCAGCTTATTAAGCAAAATAGGCTAGGGGTGATGCAGTTAGCCCGTCTCTTGGGTTTTGTCTTTTTATTAAACAGTATTCAGTGGTGGTTGGTGACTTGCCAAAGCAGCCAGGATGATCATCCCACTGTCGACAGGCAATGTTTACCATCATTTGTCTGCCTGGCTGGGACTCACATCCTTCCCAAGTTCAAAACACTCATATTCCAAAATGTTTTGTTTTTTTCCCTGTGCGTCAGAGACCCCGTCTGGCTGCACCCTCCGTCACCCTTGGCAACTCCGTCAGGAAGGACTGACTCGGATTGGCTCAAGCCGATGAGTCACTCAAATAAACAACACTGCCCTTTAGTGGCGCTGCAGCGGTACAATGCAAGACTGCTTGATCTGAGAACACGCGCTCCTCGAAGAGAAAAGACTGAGCAATCATACGCTTGTAGTTCTTTGCCAAGAAAACAGTGACTAATTTCCCCCGGAGACGACTCCCCTGATAAATTAACTTTGATTTAAATATAGCAGTCGAAACTAAAAGCACAGTATGCACAGGCAGAAGGGAACTTTGTGTCCTGTAATAATGTTATGTAGCGGTCCGCTAAACTGTACATTACAACCAGCATCATCACTGACAATCAACTTTCATTTTTGTCCCTTAAAAGACTTAAAAGGGACAGTGTGTAGTGGTGTGGTTGCAGATTGCAGCCAACTGAGTACCCCTCCGCTCACTCCTCCCTTTCTAAGACTGTGGTAATGAGTCGCAGCGTAGAATGCAAAACCGCGGTAGCGCCGTTTGCCTCGCTCAGAGGCCATCCTCACCATAATAACACTACTTTAGGAGCAACGGAAGTCAGACAGCAGCTGGCGGTACGACGGTTTTACGCTCTGCGGCTCACGTTACCGCAGTTTCACAAGCGGGTTGGAGAACTACGGTGGCCCTCAGGTTACAAACATGTGAAAGGCTCTCTTTAGGGTCAGTGTTTGGTTTGTCTGTTCTGGGCTCCTGTAGAAACATGGTGGAGCAACATGGCTCCCTATGTAGATATGAAGGACTCATTCTAAGCTAACGAAAACACAACAATTCTTAGTTTCAGGTGATTATACAACAATGAAAACATAGTTATGAATATAATATTCCATTTCTGCCAGTAGATCCCCCAAAATGTTACACACTGTTCCTTTAAAAGACTTAAACTACTTTTGTTTGGATTAAAAACATTAATTTTAACCCTGAAAATAAAAAGCTTTAATGTAATCATTTCTCCTCCATCACTGCCTGTAATGACCTGCACATTATGTAGAGTTATTTCATATTGTAACACTCAAACTAACTAAGCATTCAAGATCATGTAGTGACGATGAGCCACATCAAATGTCAGTTTTATCTCCATCGTGTCCACTTACTTCTTGCTGTCTCTGCTGCCGGCCCAGTAACCGCCGATGGCGACTGTTCCTACTGCCATCAAGAAGATGATCACCATGTTGTAGTCCAACACCGGCTCATTGGGTGCGTACATGGCGACCTGTCTTCCTTCACCAAATTTCTGCAGGAGTTGGAGACACCATTATGTTAAGGCTAAAGATTTTCTTAAATCGGTACATTAAATACTTTTCGCTAGTAGATTTTCATCGCATTATTTTACATTTGGCTGCCTCTGCTGTCGGACTGTAACATGTTTAGCGTGAATTAACTGATACAGTTGAACCGAACAGGTAGCCAAAGGTTTGTTTGGCTACTGTTTCAATGGCTAGTTGATGGATGGCTTCTCACCTTGCTTATGTCCAGCAAATCAGAGTAGCTGAGCAGTGCTACAGGAATGTCAATCTCTTCATACTGAGTCTTGTTTCCTGCTGGTGGTGTCTGTAATTTAAAATAAAAAAAATAAAAAAAACAGAAACACACATTTCTATTTACTGAAGTGCCAAAATCAATTTAATCTTGATTCACAATAAATACATGCAACAGCCTTAAAGGAACAGTGTGTAGGATCTGGCGGTATCTAGCGGTGAGGTTGCAGATTACAATGTCTCCCGTGTGCCAAGCCTGTAGGGGGACTACGGTGGCCAACGCGAAATGCCCTCTCTACAGCCATTTGTTGTAAGAGTAGCGTGCTTAGAGTGTGTGTGTGTACGTGGGATGTGAGTGGTGGAGAGAGAGAGAGAGAGAGAGAGAGAGAGAGAGAGAGAGAGAGAGAGAGAGAGAGAGAGAGAGAGAGAGAGAGAGAGAGAGAGAGAGAGAGGTGGCGACGGCAGCGAGTAATGTTATAGACTTGGGCCCAAGCAGGAAACAGTTAACAGTGTTTGGTTTGTCCGTTCTGAGCTACCGTAGAAACATGGCGGTGCAACATGGCTGACTCTGTGGAGAGGACCCGCTCCCTATGTAGATATAAACGGCTATGAAGAGGTAACGATAAACACAACTCTTATTTTCAGGTGATTATACACTAAAGAAAACATACTTACTAATATTATATTCCATTTCTGCCACAAGGTCCGCCTAATTTGTTACACACTGGTCCTTTAAGATATAGGTATAAGCAGGGTTACCAGTCGGTCCTTGCTGACGATGAGCAGGCCCTTGGCGCCGTTAATCTGGGCCAGTCGGACCTTTTCGTAGAAAGTGCAGTTGCCTCTCATCACCATGGGGATGCGATTCGGGAAGCCTCCCTCCGGGACGTCAGAGGGCGAGCACAGGACCGATGTTGTGAGGTCATAGATCTGAAGACGTGACTTCAAGACAAAAGGTTTGCAGTGTTAACCAGAGCTGGAGGACAATCTGTTAACACTTAATATAAATAGAAAAAAATTATTTTATGAAAATAATTGGCTGAATATAATTATTGTTTCCGGAGAAAGAAATGCTTCTTGAATGAGTGAATTATTTGGATTACTGTAACTCATTATGTTCTGATACCAGTAATAAAGATCTTCAATATTTGCATTTGGTTCATAAAGCAGCTGCCAGAGTCCTAACAGGCACTAAGAGAGGAGATCAGATTTCAGCATCCTGTACAAGGCTTCCTGAAAGATTTTATTGATCACCTTCACCTACTAGTACAAACTGCAGTTGGTCCCCACTGTTCTGTGTGGCTGTGAAGCACTTTAAGTCATTTTTTTTAAGTGTCATTATTATCATTGCTTACACCTCTTGTTGCTCACTCGTGACTTACTGCTTTGTTGAGGTCCTGAGGTAGACGTGCCCACTGTGAGTTGAAGAATATGCAGTAATCCTTCCCTTTGCTCTTGCCCTCGTCACTGAAATGGGCCATACCGTACTCTCCCACCACCTGTCAACATCACAACAACGTCTGTATCACTCCACATGTCCATGAAATGTTTGTAACTTTGAGTTTTTGAACATTATTTCCAGCTGCACATGGACTGTTGTTGATGTTTCACCAGAAGTCCTGTCACAAGGTAAAAGATGAAGTATTTTTTTTTTTTTTTAAATTGGAAAAACATTGCAAGGCATATAAATTACATATGAAATAAGTAGTGTTCTAATTGTCATCCATTTTTCCCTCCCACCACCGACAATAAAGGAAGTAACCAATATAACACTAAATGTGATAAGACTTAAGGCAGTAATGACACCAAAATTATAAACACACTAGACACATGAAATAATAAAAAACATACAATATTTACATATACAAAAAAGAGGTTTTAATGGTACTGAGTAACTTAAAAATAAATATAATTAAACAACAATGCGCATGCGCAGTGGTTGATTGCCTGTTGCCTAGCTGCAATTTGATTGGCTGTTCGCCAATTACTGTTGTCGTCGTTTGCTAGTATTTGTAAGAAGTTAGCATTTATTTTAAAGAAGTTAGTGACTGCGGTGTAGTTAATTATTTTCTACAGCATCCATTTGAAAGTCTGGCTTTTGAAGAAATCTTGAGTTTAACACCTCTGTGCCCAGCAGCCTGGGGGACATAAAGGTTATAAACCAAACCACTGGTAATAAATAATCAGATTTAACGTGGAGTGGATCTCCAGGACAAAATGTCTAACAGCTTATTTTGCTTCCCGTGTGTGTTTTATTGGGAGAGGATGGTGCCTGGTCAAGAGCAGACATTCAGCATCTCAAGCATCTTTCTGAGAGGATTACCAAACATGAAAGCAGAAAGAAACTGTCCAAATGCAGGTAACAGTGTAACAGCAACTTGATGAGAACAGGCAGGTGTCCATCTCACTGCCACCTGTGTTACACTCTGAGTTACACTCTGGGAAATGACGCATTATGGCAAATTGTGTAATTTTCTGGTTGGGTTTAGTTGTTGCTCCACCATTTCTGACAATTTTCCACGTAAAACGCCGACACTGTACACATACACTGTATATCAGTAGCCTAAACACACACTGTAATGTGAGGTGCTGTTGAATTGTACAATAGTCTACCCTCACTGATAGAAATAGATATGATGAACACCTCTCAGTATAACAGCATGTTACAGTTTAACAACATGTTATCCACACTGTGTTAGCATGCTAGCCCACTGTGAGCTCCGCAAGCTAACGGTCATTAGCATCCAAGCTAACAGTCAAGCTAACAGTCATTAGCATCGCAGCTAACAGTCAACGGTAGAAAAACGGCTGGTGTAAATACAGTATGTTTGTCAGCCACGTGCCGCAATGTGAAGTTAAACTTGCTGGTTAAACAGATTATGAAGAGATAGACTTAGTCTTTCACCTTGTGGATGAGCAGAGCGGTCCAGATCAGTGTTTCAGGGCCCCTCATGATGACTAGCTGGTTGTTGTTGTTTCCTCCATCAACAGATCAACCTCTCTACAGCTCTCTACCTCTCTCTGCTCCAGACCCTCACATCAGACCCACCAGCTGCTAGAACAAGACCCGCCCACTGCTACTGAGCGGGGCTTTTCATTGGCTGTCACCATCACGAGCGAGCGAACACAGCCCCTGATTGGTTAAAGTCAAAGTCAGTCAAAAAGAGAAAAAAGAAAAGACTTTATTAACCGGTTACAAGAGAAGTAAGATCCATATGTAATTTATATATATCTACGTTTTAGTTTAGTTTAAGGACAGTTCATGATGTAAAATGCAAGTTATAAATCAGACTGACTGATTTCTTGTTCAGTTTTGTATAAAATAAGCTTGTTTAAAGGGACTGTTTGTAAGAATCAGATATGCTTGTTAACAGCGACACCTGTGGTCGTTAAGTCAACGTAAGTCAGCGTCTGGGTCGCTTGTGCTCGCTCTACATAGACATGAACGAGCATCGCTCAAAACAGTGAGGCGACATACGTCAGCTAAAACCACAATATCACTCTATATTTCACCTGGCCGTGGTCGGGGGGCTGGAGCAGGAAGAGTTGATGCTGTTTTGCAAGCCGGGCTTCACTAGATATAACTGCAGTTTTGGTGCTTCCGTGTACAATTTAGGATAGCTAATATTCAAAAAAAAAAAGAGTATTAGTTGATGTAGGTACAACTGGGTGATCTTTTTGTATTTTTACATTTCTTAATTTTATTATCTTTTGCTATTCACAAATGATTTTCTCACTTTCTTTAATGCAGAAAAGAGTGTGTTACACTGCAGCTCCAGAATTATATTGCACATTACAGCAAGGGAAGTCCCCGTTAAATTAGAAACCTTCAGTCCCCACATGACTTGGACTCTTGAAGTCAGACTTGAGCCAACAATGCTGGCAAGGCTGGCACAGCTGCAGCTATGCTTTCCATCCCTAACGCTGTATTTTCACTGTAATTATAGATTAGTGGGTTGCCTCCAGTATAACTGCTAATCTGCAGCTTTTTCAAACAGCAACTCTGTAGGCGCTCTGTGAATTGTTCTATACTCTGAAGGGCTGACACAAATGCTACGAAGCTTTGAAGCTTCGACCATTCCCATGGTAATCGACCTCCAAATCAGTGTTTGAATGCTTCGTTTTTTGTTTTGTTTTTTATATAAGTATGTAATAATGTAGTATAAATCCCAAATACATATTCAACATCACTCATTGTTAGTTATTCTCAGATGGATATCGCTGTTTGTTGTGTGTGGTGGTGCCTGTGTGTACAGTAGTGCAGCAGTGGCGCTGTCCCGGGCACTGAAACGGGGGAGATGGAGATAGACAGACAGACAGACAGAAGAACATGTGCTGCGATGAGCTGCGCCGTGCCACGAAGCTTCGAATACCTTCGAATATTTCTCATCGAAGCCCAAAAATGGTATTCGGGACAGCCCTATTACACTGTATGGCATCAACCTACCTACTGACCTCAATTTCAGAGTCAAATATTGTACTTTTTATTCCACTGCATTTATTTGACACTTATAGTTAGGCTCTACTAGCTACCATACAGATTCAGATTAATAATACGAAGCATAATCAACAAATGTATTATTATGGATAAAGTTAAGACTTTATTGATCCCTTGGTGAAATTCTCAATACGCAGCAGTTTATATAGTAAAACAATCAGCTTCACCTTCAACAGCTTTAACATTAAAGTAGTGGATATTAATGCATCAATAATTATAATTCAATAATATACATTTATAATATACATTATTCTGAAAAGGTCCATTCTGTTTGAGTATTTTGTACTTCAAAGGGACTGTTTGTAACTTCTTACATGTATAAATCGACCCGGGTCGGTGTCCCATGCGCGCTCGCCTGTGGCTACGCTGTTCAGACTCAGACTCCAACACAAACTACACGGAAGCACCAAAACCGCAAAGTTCTATCTAGTGAAGCCCGTCTGTTAAACAGTGTTGGCTGCGGTCGGAGGACGCGGGGGAGACCGTAGCTTTGGTCTCCAGGGCCGGAGTCTCCGCTGTACTCTGCTCCTCTGCCTGCCTGCTTGCCTTCACTCACAGCTCACACTCTGTTTTGACAGATGCTCGCTCACATTCAGGTAGCGTGTGCACGCGAGCAAGCGCAAGCCCCGACGCTGACTTTTGTTGACTTAACGGCCACAGGTGTCGCTGTTACAACCAATTTCTGATTCTTACAAACAGTCCCTTTAAGTATATTTTGAGCCTAGTACTTTTGTACTTTTACTTAAGTAAAACTTTGAATGCAGGACTTTTGTAACAGAGTATTTCTACACTTTGGTATTGCTACTTTTACTTAAGTAAAATATGAGTACTTCTTCCACCACTGTTTAACAGTGCACTTCAGCTGTTTAAGAATTGAACTGAAGAAACATATTGCTAAATAGTAATAGCCGACATCTAGTGTTAGCAATATGATAAATTGTGTTAAAAAAAAAACTTTTCCTCCAGGATTATTCAGTTATTCTTCAAAGTTTAAGTTGGATACTGCATGTTCTTGTGATTTATGTAAAATGTATGTTTTTGATATCCATGGGACATTGAAAAGCTGTTCTAATTGCCCTAGATCATACTAACCATAGACCAATTTCTAACTATGGCAACCAGGTTTATTTGCTTTCTCGTGGTCTGAAGTCCCTCAGTCCCTCTTTAATCTTTTCTGTTGCATGCTCTAACTTGTTATTCGTTGACGTACTGCAGCGGCTTGATTCACTCAGCATGATGTCATTCCATATGTCCTTCCGTCTGCCATGTATTCACCTGCATCAAGTGACTCATCAACACCGGAAATAGAGCGACTTCTGCCTTCAGAATAAAAGGGTATATTTTGGTGTGTGCAGGGCCAGTTTAAGGCAGGACTCTCAGGGCCGGAGTCTCTGCTGTACTCTGCCTTCTTGCCTTCACTCACACACAGCGCGCGTTCTTGCTCCTTCGCTCCACCTCACGTGCATGCACACACACTAGACACTGCAGGAGCATTAGTAGCTCTGAGAATATCTAGTGAATGTACAGTGGACGTTTGTGCAGAAATAAATGCTGTAACTCCTCCAGACCAACAGAGGTTTCCCATGTCTTGTGAAGTGACGGGGCTCCGCAGCGAGTTACGTTATCGTCTCTGACCAAAACTCCGGTCTCTCCCCTGTTCCCTCCGACCGCGGTCGGGAGGCTGAAGCAGGAAAAGCCAACACTGGGATCAGCACTGATTCATGGAGAGACCTTCGTCTGGTCAGCTAACATAACTGCCAAGTAGCTGAAATATAGAGTGATATTGTGGTGTGTGTCGCCTCACTGTTTTGAGCGATGCTCATTCATGTCTATGTAGCACGAGCACAAGCGCGAGCACAAGCGCGAGCTGACGCTGACTTTCATTGACTTAACGGCCACAGGTGTCGCTGTTAACAAGCATTTCTGATTCTTATAAACACTCCCTTTAACTATATTTTTTTTACAGTTGAAATGGCAAATAAACTTTTATAAAGGGATTTATAGACCTACACCAAAAATGTGTATGTACCATACCATGTACCATAAATAAAATAGAACTTCAGTGGCACCAGCTTACTGTACATGAAGGCTTTTATTTTGAAGTATAAAAGCGGAAGTTGTGTGTATCTCTGTGTCTATCTCTCTAGCTTCACTCTGTTCAGTCACACAACTACTCTGAGGAGGAATGCAGCTCTCCTAGACAAATACTGTAAGTATACTTTATACAGCAATGCTCTCACGTTTTACTTGGTTAAACATGTACTTTGCTGCCCGTGTTTCAGTGTTATTAATCTACTAAACACTAGTTAGAAACAAAGAGCTGTAGCCGGTGTTTATACTGTAACGTTAACGGTTGCTAGCTAACGATAGTTAACCAGCTGAGCTAGCTAGCTGTCTTCTTCTGTCGCTGCTATTCCCTTTATTTATCCTTTTAAATGTGTTTGTATTCCTTTATTTAATAGGTTGTATTTGTGGCACGAGTTTATTTTTGTTTTTGTAGCTATAAACTCGACATTTATGCTGTTTTCATCTCACCAGTGAGCCATTAGACGCCATTAGGAGCAATTAGAAGCTACAATTTGAAATAGTAGTGTTTTTTTTAATAGACCAGACACTTTAAACAAGTTTTACATGAGGAGAAACAGCCAATTCCTCTGGTAGTGTGTGTGAATCCCAGTCCCTTTACTTGAGTCAGAGCTGGCTGGTCTAGGCAGGAGATGATGTCAGTAGGACTGGTATGCAGAGGGCTGACATCAGCCAGAAACTCTCTCTGATAAACTAAAGCTGTGTTGACTCCAGCCAAATAAGGAGCCCAGGTACTCAGAGGTGAATGTTAGTGGAATAATAATTCTGGCTTATAACTAAGACTTCGATCTACTAACATGTCATTGTTTTTGGCCACTGTGCTGTCTGTCATGTCCACACCAACACCAATCTATTGTCTTTTCCACTACAGTGAATCTCAAGGCATCATCATTCCACACCATGGCTGGCTTCAGACAAGAGGATGTTGAGCTGTACTATGAGATGGAAGAAGAGCTGGGCAGGTAAAGTTCTGCTAATTTTATTATCTTTTCTTCTCTGGTTAAACTCTCTGGAAATATCTGTTCACTACTGTAGTCGCTGTTACAAAAGACCCTGTTCAGTGAACAGTAGTAGTGAAGTCAAGATTTTCAAGGGACACTTCACTTGCAACTTTTTTTTTTAATTTGCCATGGTGAGCATTTTAATTTATCTCGCCATGAGCCCTGTAAAGTATGCCTATAATCATCTTTTCATGACCACTGTCTTTTAACTGATTTTAAATGTGGAAACTGGGTTAGATCATCAGAATTTCGTACGACTTGACTTGTGACTTGCTTGACCTGAGCAGTGTCTCGACTTGACTTGCTTGATTCTCACCACAGTGACTTGGGACTTGCTTGAGACTTGAAGGTTAAGACTTATGTGTGACTTACTCCCACCTCTGCTGTTCATACTTAGCATGTGTTGTGGTTGTCCCAGTTGTTGGAAGACAGCTGAGTGCACTCAAAACACATTTATGATGCGTTATTATCTATTAATTTATGCCGCATTTGAAGGACATCAGAGATTCATGTAGTGTTGTGTGAATACAAATTGCCTGGCGGTGTTGAAAAACTGAGTAATTAGTTGGGAGTAGGTGCATAGCAGGACAGTTAACTACCAGGCAGCTGCATCAGTCCTCTTTTCAAGCTGTATGGCTGAGCACAACCGTGGTTTTTTTCTGATTACCTGTGCTTTTAGTTTTCCTCCAATGTCAGCGTGAAGTTTAATCAAATCACACATTACTTAAGATGTGTTCCAGATGCATTTTGATGCCAGATATGAGCTACACAATATCTAAAACTTAAGATCTGATGAAGGCTGTCAGCTTAGCAGCATGTTAAATATCCTTTAATAACCCTTTTACACTGTGCCTGATAGTTTGTGACTGAGTCATCACATTTTAATAGTTTAAACTCCACTTTCTACCCGAGCTACTTTCTTCTGCAGTAATGCAGCAAAACTTTGACGTCATTGCCTCTCAATGTGCCATTCCCCCTCTGCTGTGGTGTAGAGCCTCTATAGGAGAGGGCTGTGTGTGTGTGCTGCGATAGTAAGGTATGCAGATATTAAATTCTCTGCCCAGCCATGCTTTATGAAATGCTTTCTCCTCACCTGCACAATAGTCTTATTGTTCTAGTCAGTATTCATTATATCCATTTCCTTTTAAACCAGATTCTATAAAACAAAACTATAGATTACATATATTTCTTTATTTACAATAGTAAAGACTGTGTATGTTGCACTTGTACTGCATCCCATACGTTTTTAAGCTCATCTACTGACTACTTAGACAATCAACAATCATTTTCATTCCTGTTATTTTATTAATCCATTGCTTAGTCTAGTGTTTCCCAACCTAGGGTTTGGAATTCCCCAATGGGCCCCCAAGATAAATCTGAGGGGTCACAAGGTCACTGCAAAAATCTCCTCACTACCAACTCCTTTATTCCTACAACCTTGAGTCCTTAAAGTTGAAGTTAAAGTCTGCCAGTGCAGTGAGATTACTTCTACTTGTTTCCCATGTAGATCAATGTGCTTCAAGTATTTTCATCATTCTTGTGCACCGATGTGCCTTCTTCTTCTTTCTTGTTATTAAAGATACAGACTCTCATTTCTGGACAAGTCTTAAAACAAATTGAAATGTTTTCACTATACTGGCAGATTTTTCACTAGTTCTTAAGAAAGTTAAGGATTTTTATTTTTTTGCTTGTTTTCTTGTGAAATTCAGGATACTTTCACCTCTTCAGGTTTTTTAAAATCCCTCAACTTTTTGGTTGAACTACATGTCCTCATTGAGGCTGTAATCTGTGATAAGGGGTAGAAATTGCCTCATTTGACACAAACCAAAAAAGTTGGGAAGCACTGACTTAGTCTATAACGTGTTAAAAATAGTGATCACTGTCCATCGCAAATTATCATTTCCCAAAGTGAGTCTTGATATAGCTTATGTACTCGGTCCAGCAGCCAAGAAGTCAATCTTTATAATAACATGAAGCTGGAAAAAAAAACAAAAAGGCAAGCAAGTCTATTATCCTTATTTATTTGTATTTTTTTTACAACCCTGTCTTCTCTCCTCCCTGCAGTGGACAGTTTGCCATCGTTCGTAAGTGTAAGGAGAAGAGCACAAGTGTCGAGTACGCAGCCAAATTCATCAAAAAGCGGCGGCTGTCGTCCAGCCGGCGGGGGGTGAGCCGCGAGGAGATCGAGCGTGAGGTCAACATCCTGCGGGAGATCCAACACAGCAACATCATCACCCTGCACGACATCTTTGAAAACAAGACAGACGTGATCCTGATCCTGGAGCTGGTGTCCGGAGGAGAGCTCTTTGACTTCCTGGCTGAGAAGGAATCCCTGACTGAGGAGGAGGCCACCCAGTTTCTCAAGCAGATCCTGGACGGCGTTCAGTATCTCCACTCCAAACGCATCGCTCACTTTGACCTCAAGGTCAGTGCTCTGTGTGTTTAAGGCAGCTTGTTTTTGAGACTCTCGGCCGGCAGTCGTAGTTGACGTGTTAGTGAGGATTCCTGTTAAGGTAGAAGAAGAAGTTTATGTTGTATTTTAAGGATCTTGCACTTGTGTGTGCGGAGAGATTTTTCCATGTGAACCGTGGGATTGTTGAACCGTTGCACCACTAGATGAGATAGCTAGAGACTAATATTATCATGACAGAGGATCTTAGAAAGTTGTTTTAATGTAAATGTTATAGCTTAGCTCGTTCTCTCACTAATGTTCAGCAATGTTGTTTTCTCTTTCAGCCTGAGAATATCATGCTGCTGGACAAGAACGTCCCCAACCCCAGGATCAAGCTGATTGATTTTGGGATTGCTCATCAGATTAAAGCAGGAAATGAGTTCAAGAACATTTTCGGAACACCGGAGTTTGTTGGTGAGTCCATGTTTCCTCTTCCCGAATATCCATTTCACAAATAACAGTAAAAATGTTCCACTTTAAAAATCCGATCTTGTGCTAGTGTGTTCCCACGCTGGCAAGTAAGTTGTAGTGCGTTTTAAGATCTCCACATCTGGTTTGAATTAAACCGTTCATCCCTCTGTGCTTTACAGCTCCAGAAATAGTCAACTATGAGCCACTTGGACTGGAGGCGGACATGTGGTAAGATGTCAACATGTTGTTTTCCCCCTCTGAAGCTGTATACTGTCTCGTGTCTGAAGCTGTATACCGTCTCGTGTGACAGTTTTCATTCATGTTTGGTTCTTCTCTTGCCTGCAGGAGCATCGGAGTCATCACATACATCCTGTGAGTAATGTTCCACATCACAACTTGTTGTTGACATTTGTAGAAACACAAATCACTTCACTCCTCGTCCATGTTGGTTTTTATAAAGCAAATCCCTTTATCTGTGTTCCTGCAGGTTGAGCGGTGCGTCTCCATTTCTGGGCGAGACCAAGCAGGAGACCCTGACGAACATCTCAGCCGTCAACTACGACTTTGATGAGGAGTATTTCAGCAACACCAGTGAGCTGGCCAAGGACTTCATAAGACGTCTGCTGGTCAAGGATCCCAAGTATGAACTCTTTCAGATTTTACGCCAAAAGTAAAGAAGAGAAATTTTTCTGAAGACGTATGAAAGTTTCTGCTGTGTCATTTTCTCACTGGTGGATTGTTTTCTTTTGCAGGAAGAGAATGACGATTGATGATAGTCTGGAACATCCCTGGATTAAGGTGGGTGCTTTATTTAGCATTTATATCTGGCGATGTGATGTAATATTCACAATCACATTCAGGTGAGGTCTATTCATATTAAGAAACTTGTTTAGTAAGTTTTTTTTTCCATTTTAAGAAATATTTTCAAGGTCAGACATATTTAATTTTCTAGAAGTGCTGAGAAATGAATCTGTGCTTTTGAGTCTTCATGACAAGATTATTGTAATGTCATTATACTCTGGGAAATGTTGTTCAAAATGCTGCCGCCCATTTTTAATATAGGCAGACATTAGCTTATTGCAGATAAGTAACAAGAAATTGCATTACAGAAAGATATGTTTGAGGTAATTTAGAAACAGTCTCTCCATTAAATAGTTTGTCCACCAGAAAGCCTTATGTTTGCAAAATGTTCTTGTCAGTACACACCCTGGTCACATCCTTATCAGAAATGTTTGTTTATGTATAAAAAAAAAAAGATCAACATCAACTGTTTTTTTAAGCTCTCAAATATCATTATTTGTCTGGGTTTGTTATCAAATTGCCATCCTTAATTCAGATCTTTACTTTTTTCCCTCTGCAGGTTATCAAGAGGCGAAATGTCCGCCAGGAGGAGAGAGACCACAAGACTGAGCGCCGACGCCTGAAGACCACTCGTCTGAAGGAGTACACCATCAAGTCCCACTCCAGCATGCCTCCCAACAACACTTACGTCAACTTCGAGCGCTTTTCCCAGGTCCTCGAGGAGATCGCGGCGGCAGAGGAAGGCCTGAGGGACCTGGAGCGCAACCAGCGCTCGTGCCGGGATGACGTGGCGGCGCTGCTGTCCATATACGAGGAGAAGGAGGGCTGGTACAAGGAGGAGAACCAGAGCATCTCCAGCGACCTGAGCCACATCCGCCAAGAGCTGCAGCGCACTCAAGCGCAGCGCAAGAAGAGCCAGGAGGAGACCCGGCTCACCATGCAGGCCGCCAACATCCTCAAACGCAAGTACGGGCGCCTGGAAAACCGCTATGATGTCCTGGCTGAGCAGGTGGCCTCTGAGGTCCGCTGGGTGGAGGAGCTGGTCAAGTCCATATCTGCAGAGAAGGACGTCCTCGGCAGCATGGCCTGAGCCGGGCCGACGTCCAACAATGACACTTAGATTCTCAAGTATCCTCCTGCCCGTCCTCTCTGTACGTGTCCCACACGGTGCAGTCTGCGCGGGTCAGTCGTCATCATAAGCTACGCTGCTGCTGCTGCCCATCGGGAAAACGTTCCACCCTTTTTATGTCACCAGCAAGAAGCAGAGAGGTAATATGTTGAACCCATTCCCCCATGAAAACACCAATTCCTGTGTTTTTATAAGTTAATTTATAATTTTAGGGATTTTTTTACGTACTGTACTTTGACAAAACAATTTGCAACAATATTAGCTTTTTTTCAGCAATTTTTTCTTAACCTGGTTATCTTTTTAGAAACGTAATACCATCTGAATGTCTTAGTGCTGTAAAAGCAAGAGATGTTTGCTCATTTGCTCTTGCCTCAGGTTATTGGCCAGTTATGTGACAAAGCTTCAATATACAGCTAATAGTGTCAGGGGTATTTATTTATCCGGTTACATTTCCCATTCGATTGCAGCTCACATTAAAATTTACTGTGTGTCGGGACGGAGTGTTCGACTATAAAGGATGCAATAAACGTAAACGCTCAGCATAGAAGGCTTTATTTTACAGATCTGTCATTTCCTAATTATTTAAAAATGCTTTCATGAAGGTTACCTGGAAAGCACCACGTAGTTTGGTTCTAATTACAGGGAAAATAGAGACCGAGTTCTGAAACTGTTATTTTAGTTAGTTTAAAGGGATATTGCGGGTGTTTTGAAGTGGGGTTGTATGAGGTACTTCTCCTTAGTCAGTGTATTTGCTACAGTAGATGACGGTCGGCGCACCCCTAGTTTGGAGAAACAGACAGGAGTTACGGATACTGACTGAAAGTAACGTTCTGCTGTGGACGGGGCCGGCACCAAAACCTATTTTAGCCACCTAAAATAAAGGCCCACCTAAAAACATTAATATCAATTTAAGTGTTCACTATATTTAGAATATTTTTACCGCTTAACCTCACCCTGAGACAGCCCTTTCCGACAGAGAACTGAAGCCATTGTAGCCATCTATGTTCTCGCCAAAACAACCAGACCCATTGAAAAAAACAGTAATTTTACCTCACAGAACACAGGAGTTGTTGGTCCACCGCTGCCCCGATCGGTTCATTTGTTTGTGCTACTGTGTGACTTCGGTGAATCTGAACTAACCAAAGTCAAACAATAACACAAACAAACTAACCGATCGAGGCAGCGGTGGACCAGCAACTCCTGTGTTCTGCGAGGTAAAGTTACTGTTTTTGTCAATGGAGTCTTTGGCTAGAGCATAGATGGACATCTCTGTCAGAAAGGGCTGTCTGACGGCAAGATAGATGGTGAAAATATTCTAAATATAGCGTACACTTAAACTGATATTGATTTTTAGGTGGGACTTTCTTTTAGGTGGCTAAAATATGTTTTGCTGCTGGCCCCGTCCACAGCAGTACATTGCTTTGCTCCTGTGTTGGTAACTCCTGTCTGTTTCCCCAAACTGGTGGTGTGCCGACCGTCATCTACTGTAGGTACTACACTGACTATGGAGAAGTACCTCATACAACCCCACTTCAAAACACCCAAACTATCCCTTTTAATTATTTGTGTTGTTTATTATTGACTTCCAGAGGAATTTCCGCATATTACATTTCCTCATTTAAACCCTAGTAAATATTTATTCATCATTCAGTCATTATTGGAAACTTTATTCTTCATATATGCTTAATTTGATGTTTGTTTGTAGACACATTTTAGCTGTCCAGCTCACCTGCCATCTTCTGACTAAAAGTATCAAGGTTGCACTAGTTTAGCATTTTGAATTACTTGGAAGTGTACCGAGCTGATCACTCTCTATTTGACCTATAATCAGGACCAAAATGACATGGTTCTTTCCAGGAAACCTGCTAGGAAATTATTAAGAAATTAAATGAATTTACAGACCCGTAAAAATAAAGCGTTACCAGGGTTTGAATGTATAAACTCATCTTTGCAGTGCCTGTAAACTGATCGACCATATTGCCTCTGCGAGCCATCATCTGTCATGGAGTTAATGACATTTCTATCACATTGATATTGCTCAATGTCTTAAACGCAACAACTTTTGCACAGTAGCCTTGTAAGCCAAATAGTGTGCATGGAAACTTTCTCTATATACTGTAACTCCTGTTTTCATTCTGAACATCTCTGCAAACTCCAAACATTCCACTGATAAGTTTCCCATCCAGGCAACACATTCCCCATGTATAGCATAGAAAGTGTATGATTTAGTAGTAGTATTTTACAGTAGAGAAATTTACTCGTTTGCACTTAAATGATTATAGAAGTGTTATAAAATCTATTTTAATCTGTCTCTAAAAGTGTAAGAAAGAAATGTCCGGGGTTGTTTCAATAAACAAAGTTATTACTGTTACACAGTCGTATTTATGTGTTGGTGTTGTTGTGACCTTTTATTAATATGCACACTTCTGTTTGTCCTTTATGCCACATTGTATCCAGTGATTGAAAGTAACTAAGTACATTTACTCAAGCATTGTATTTAGGTACATTTTTTGAGTTACTGGTACTTTACTTGAGTAACTTTATACTTCTGCTCTACTACATTTAAGAGGGAAATATTGTACGTTTTACTGCACTACACTTATACAAATAAAGAAATAACTTTTTTAATAGTTAATGCTTGAAATGATGAAGGCAAGTGCAAATGACAAGGTAGTACAAAATGTAAACCATATTTTGGTGTTTAATTTTTATCTCTTAAGATATCACTAAACTTGTTTTTCTTTTCTTTTTACAAAATGAACAAAAAAACACTGACTGAGGAAGAAGTAAACTTCTCATCATGC
>CAKAOH010023032.1:0-38427 GCA_916701665.1 Sebastiscus tertius
AATATTGGATGATTGTACCTCTTCACTGCCTTATACAGTTGAAACAACCTGAGACGTTTAAAGGGGAAGTTCAATCAAAATCTAAAACATGTTTTTTTTGTAAATCTATAACAATGCATTGTATTTATAACCTTATCATATGTAAAATCTTAATCTGAAACTAGTAACTATAGCAATCAGTTAAATGTATTGGAAAGTTCAATATTTCCCTCTGAAATGTAGCGCAGTAGAAGCATAAAGTAGCATTTCCACCACTGCTAATAGTTAATTCACTGCACCCTGTTTGCTGCTATAAACATTGAGCTGGTAGGAAAGCATGATGAGCATGTGTAGTTGTGTAGATCTGAAGGTGATCCAATGGGATCTTAGAATATACAGATAAAGCAGATTTATTGTATCTCTCTGAATATGCTTGACAGGCGGCAGTCACAAGTTCTGGAGATCAATCGGTACAGTATTTTTATTTCTTTTTCCTCTTCAGTCCCCCATCACGACCCCCCTGTATGGCATGTGCGCCACTATGGCAAGAGGCACCTTTCTAGACAGAGAATGATCTCGTAGGTACTTTTAGCAATGGGTGGGTTTTTTAGGAATAGAAGTGAGAGCAAACATGTTTAAAAATTAAAAAGGCACTGTAGCTTGCACAACATAATTGTGATCATAAAGCATGTTCATCGGGCCATAAAGAGGTTTCCTTTCTCTCCAAGCATGCTGAACCAGTAAATCTCCCAAAGTATGCTCCATGTGAACCTTTTGAAGTTTGATCCACCATAAACATTTGTTTCCCCTCCATCCAACGATTAATTTCACAGTCCGCACTTGTTCAAGCATTACTTCCCCCAGCTTCTCCTCTTCCATCCCTCTCTGCTGTCTATTATTATAGTTTTTAAAAAAAACCTTTTAAGAGAAATGCCTCAAAAACACTTTATTGTTCTGTACATCTTCCTGTGTTCTCACTGTCATATGATTGGTGACTGTCGAAGCAGGGAAAAGAGGTATGTAGTAAAGTTGAATGAGAAACTCCCATAATGCTTTGTGCATGTCCAGTAGATGATGCCACGTCTCCTTCCCCCCTCAGCATCAGTACACTCCCTCAGGATTGATCCCATGACACGGTTGCATTGTTACAGCACTAAAGTCTGTCTGGCTGAACACTGGGTCTGCCCTAGAGCTTTCAGGGTCCTGTATGTGTCCCTTAACCTTTATCAAAGGTTGGATGCCTCTCCGCCTGGCGGCCTTTGAGCGTTTTCCTTCCTTTCACCTGTTGGAAACTTTTACAATCCTCCCCTTTAATCCCCCCCCTGTCCGCAATAAGAGTAACTCTCCTTGAATGTGATGGAGAAGAGCTTTGTTTGCTGCCTGTTTCTCTAGCACTAGATCTGTAATAGCACTTTTAATTGTTGGGAGTGGGCAGGTAAGTAGACAGGTAAGTCAGGTTTTGACTGCCATTGTGGCGGTGAAGCCAAACGGGAAAAACAACAGAAACATTGTAAAAAAAAAATAAAGCATGCAGCATAATTTGGAAAGGCCGAGCTTCATTTATTGAACTTGGCAACATGTTTAGTCTGAATGATGAGCAAATAAGCCAAGACTGCCAGCAAAGCAGCTACTGTACTCCTTCCTCCTGTCAAAGGGCGAGAAAATCCTGACTGTGCTAGAAAAACAGTCCGCTGAATCTCAGAGACTTACTTAACTAATTGGAACGGACGCACTCCAACACTAGAGATGCTGTACGCTGCAGTCTTCGGTGTGCCGAGTCAAAGATGTGCATGAGTCACATTCGCATCTAGCGGACTACGGGTTTGTCACTGATGTGAATGGTGGACCCCCTCGTCTCTTAGCTCGAGAGAAAAGCATGCAGGGAGCTCCACGTGTGCATGACAAAAGCACCTTTCCCCTTAAATCTATAGATGCTGTCATAAGTATAACAAGGCACGAACATGCAACCCTACTGTGTGATCCTTTTGCTACGTATAAACTTCCCTACTTACAATTAATGCCTCCTTCAAATAACAACAGTGGATTTAATCTCAGAGTATGCGATTGGAAACACACACACACACACACACACACACACACACACAATGTGTCCTTTCCTTGCTGTGAAAACTCTGTTTGAAAGGAGTCCACATACAGCACGAGACAGTCACTCAGTATTCATGAACATGAAGTCCTTTTGGGAAATGCACACGTTTGCTTTCTTGCTGAGAGTTACAGGAGAAGATAGATACCAATTTTATAACTATTAGTTATATATATGAAGTTATAGCCAGCATCTTAGTTAGCTTAGCATAAACGGTTATATGTTAGACTATTTGCTGGACGTTGTGGAGACCGTGGTGACGCCAGGAAGTCACTGAGCACACAATTCCCTGTAAACCAGATCTAACTATAGACTGTATATATATATGTATATATATATATATAAATGGACAGCGTGTCTCCACTTCCTCTCACTGTACAAAAGTGAAGCCAAAATATCCCGAATACTGGAGCTGCCATCTTGAGATTTTGACGTTATTCAGAGCCAGAGCAAAGAGTATAGAAGCAAAGAGACGAAACTCCAGTGTTTTTACAGCTGCTGCCGCCATTTTAAACTCTTATTATATTTATAATTTTTCATTTTTCAACACAGGCCATTTCGGTAGAATATGACAATAGCCCGGACCAACATGGAGCCGAGCACGGCAGCAGCTTGTCAGCAAGTGAGAATCACAGCTGCCAATCATGACGTCTCAGCCCCTTTTTATAACATCAAATAACTAATTCAATCCATCTTTGGGAAAAATGTGTTTGACATGTACTTTGACTTTTTAGTTTGGCCCATATCCCATCCAATAATGTGGAAGGGGCGGGATTTAAGACCTATACTGCAACCAGCCACCAGGGGGCGATCAAGATGTTTTAGCTTCACTTTTGAGGAGCTGTCATGTCGTCCATCTTTATATACGATCTATGGATATAACTGTTAATTAATGAGCTTTATTGGTGCTGGTAGGTGGATTTTTGTTTAACTCTGGACACAGCCAGGCTAGCTGTTTACAGCTTTTATGCCAAGCTAAGCTAACCAGCTGCTGGTTATAGCTTCATATTTAACGTGACAAACACGAGAGAGGTATCACTTTTCTCATCTAACTCTCGGCAAGAAGGAGAATAAGCATATTTTCTAATGTTAAACAACTGCTTTGACATACATTAACATACACTGAGCATACAGCGATCCAGTGGAATTTCCTTTAAAGAAGCGATGAGCTCCACCAGTTGTGTGTATTATTCCCTCCTTCCTCGTCTTTCTTCCTTACGTCATCTCATCTCTTAACCGGAGCCCTTATTCACCTCTTTTTCTTCCGTCCTGCTGTGTCTGTAGGCGTTTGCGTGGTGGACAGACCTCATGGTGGAGCACGCAGAAAACTTCCTGGCCCTCTATGCCATCGACATGGACGCCGCTCTGGAGATCCAGTCCCCCGAGAGCTGGGACAGCTTCCCCCTCTTCCAGCTGCTCAACGACTTCCTCCGGGCAGACTGTAAGCCCCCACATTTATTTTGTAGACACTTTGGGTATTGTGTAATTGCTTAAACAAAGACACTAATGACTTTCTGTCTTTTTTTAATACAGATCACCTGTGCAATGGAAAGTTCCACAAACACCTCCAGGATCTGTATGCTCCTCTGGTGGTTAGATATGTGGATCTGATGGAGTCCTCCATAGCACAGTCAATTCACAAGGGCTTTGAGCGAGAGTCCTGGGAGCCTGTAAAGTAAGGAGCCTCCGTCTTTCTAGCTAGGCTGTAGGATGGTTGGAGATGCGAGGCTTTTATGTTCAGATGACAGACTGACTGCGTGGAGGCTGAGAAATCTCGGAGAGCAGCAGTAATGCTTACCCAGGCTTCCTGTTGGTTCACTTTTAAAGAATGAGCCAAGAGTGGGCTGAATAACCTATTTTCCCTCTGAAAGAAATGGGTTATTTATTCTGGAAATAGTCTTTGACTAATGTATGTGCCTTAGCAATTTCTCTCTGACACATTGGGGTCAGGGCAGCACCTAATATCTCTGTTGTTTTGTTTTGTGAACTAACCTTCATAATGTGTGCTTTGACATGTTGCCAGAAACAAAAGGCCTCCAGTCTGTTGTGTTGCTGTTATAATTTATTAGTTGTGGCGTTCCGTTCACACTTTTGCTTTTACATTTTTTATTGCTAAGATAATATTTAAGATTTATTAAAGTAAAGGTTTCTTTCTTGGTCTTTATTTGTGTTTATTCTTTTCAGTATTATTAAGTTGCTTCTCCCTGTCACTGCATTTAATACAGTATACGTGTGCATCCTGAGCCCTCTTTACTCTCGAGGTCTTTGTATAATGTGCGTCTTTGACAATTAATGTCGGTCTTGTTTATGTGTGCTAATTGTACGTTCCTGTCTTTGCCTAATTTCTGATTTTACGTTCCTTTTATGATGAGTGTTACATGGCTTTTCTGCAGCTCCCACACCACTGTTATGGATTCTTTTTTTCTTTTTGTCTGTCTTTTCTGCAGGAGTTTAACAAGTAATCTGCCCAATGTGAATCTACCAAATGTGAACCTCCAAATTCCCAAAGTACCAAATCTGCCAGTGCCAGTAGCAGGACTATCAGTTAACCTTCCACAAATGCCTAGCTTTTCTACCCCGTCATGGATGGCTGCTATATATGACTCTGAGTGTGTATTCAACTAGTTTACTTTAGAAATATTAAGCAAGCAGAGACTGCCTTGGTATGAAGATGCCCTCAGTCAAAGAGCATTCAAAAAATCTAATTATTTTTTTTAAAGTACAGCAAAATTTCTTCTGCATGACTCCGACTGGAGAAGAAATGCTGCACAAAATCTAAAGATCAATTTCAGTATGTTTTCTCTAGCGTGAATGCGCCATGATTATGTCCATGTTCATGCCAAGGGCACTCTGAAAGGTGTTAGAGTAGATGGGGTTCTGCTTTCTAAAATGAGAAACGCTCTCATTTGTCTCAACATGCATGCTGTTGAGCTGAGGTGTGGAGATACGGGCCAAAACAAAATATATGTATATATTGATATAATATATTGCTCCGAGGCTATTTCGGAAAACATTTGCAAGTCTGCGTTCTACAAAAGATGTATCTCCCCAGAGGTGTTGTCCACAGGCATTTGCTTTTAGCGCACTGTAGATGGTAAATGGCCGTAGATTCATCTCTGACCTTGACCATCTGCCAGTAGACTGATTGGGAGGGAAGATAATGGATTGGATTGGAGATGATAGCGCAGAGAGGCTGGGCAGCTGCTGTTTCAGACCTCTCCCTCTGCGTTTTATCACCTCCTCTCCCAACTCCACATCTTTCCCAATGAGCTCTACTCAGGATGCCCTAAAAGGTCTGCATGGTTTGTTTAGTAATAATTCTTCCAGGGCCCCCACCAGCCTGGGGACATGGATGTTGAGAGAGGGCCTGTGATGAATCAATTTTTTTTTTTTTTTCTGGGCCCATAAATGCCATTTTTACACGCCCTCCCTCACTTCTCCATTCCCTACTCTTTTGTCTTGACACAGTGTGATTAGCTGCTGCATCTGCAGTGACTTTACCTGCATGTGGCCACCTCACATCCCAGTCAATAATCATACTCTACAGTATGGTTATTGAATTGTTACAGTAAACCCTGCCCGCTCCTTTTCACCCATACACTGACTGTCCAGAAACACCTGCATTGAGTGAGACATTTGGACGAACCAGTCAGTATATGGTCGGAGTTTAGTTTTGACTGTGCTTAGGTGTGGAGGAACAGCATCCTCCTCTGCACCTGCCACAATACCACCCACCCCCACTCCCTCTCTCCAGCACAGTGACCTTTGTCTACTAACCTGTATGTGTGTGTGTTTGGGTTGATGGCAGTAACGGCTCCGGGACGTCGGAGGACCTCTTCTGGAAGCTGGACGCCCTCCAAACGTTCATCAGGGACCTGCACTGGCCCGAGGACGAGTTCGCCAAACACCTCGAGAGTCGCATCCAGCTCATGTCGAGCAACATGATCGAGAACTGCGTCAAGCGGTGCGTTTGTTTGTGTGTCCGTGCATGAGGGGAAGACAGATTGACGGAAACAGAAATACTTGGAGGCACCAAAACGTTGCGAATGAATACTGAATACTTCGCTGAATATTTTATATTATAGTATAAATATTTCACTTGCATTGCAGCACCAGGATGGCATTTGAGTCCAAGCTGACAAAGAGCAGCAAGTCAACAGATTTCCGCATCTCTCCCACATTATGCACCATGTTCAACGTGATGGTGGATGCCAAGGACCAGTCAGCTAAATTGTGCGCAATGGAGATGGGCCAAGAGGTAAAAACGTCACCTGGAACACTGACTGCATGTTAATAAATGACAGTTAGTTTCACAAAAAGAAAAGGATCTGTTAAATTGGTCTTTTGATAAAACTTCTCCCTTTTTTATTTTTGCAGAAACAGTACCACACCCAGATAGACGAGCTGATCGAGGAAAGTGTGAAAGACATGATCCAGCTTCTGGTTGCAAAGGTGCGCCTGTATATCAACTGTGACAACACATGCATTATTTATTATACTAGTGCAGTGCCCGTTCAAAACATGCCTGTTCAGAAGGGGCTGAATGCTCGGTCCGTGGTGTTGCTGCTTGCAGCTTTCTCGAGAGCCGCTCATACAAACAACTCTTCACACTCGACACTGCGCTTCCATGGCTCCTTAGCAATACACCTGCCATAACACATTGCGTCACACACCCAAGGTCAAAAACATTGGTGTAATAGTCTTGGTGGAGGTCATTTCCAAATAGGCGTATTTGTCGCTTGCTTTGACTTAACCAGTGTCGTTATAAAGTAGAGCAGAGATTTAATTAGCGGAGGTATTTTGCTGGCAGTAATGTTTTAAGAGTTATACGTTAGTATCAAGTCTTACAGCGGGGAAATACATTCACAGGGGGAAAGTTGCAATGGCAGAGTCATACTTGGCAACCCTGCCGATTTTACCGGGAGTCTCCCGTTTTTCAGTGCCCTCTCCCGGTTTCCTCCCACGGTCACAATTCTCCCGTATTTCTTCAAATTTTCTCACAAATTTTCACACTATTTTTCCTTTTCGTTATCTCAACCTGTTTCTGGAACTGAGCAGCGTGTATAATCCTTACTGTTTCCACCCAGACGACAATAGAGCTACACCAACTGTCATTTCACAGCGGAAGAGAGCTGTTTATGCTCACGACGCAGCGCAGTTTGAGCTCATGTTTAAGCTGCGCTCGCATCAGCGTGCAGCGCCCCAAATTTGGGCTTTGCTCGATGCAGCGAAAAGCCATCGTGGCAATGCACAAGCCATTGGGAATAACAGTTTTCTGAGCGCAGTGGTGCTGTTGTCACGTTGTTTCTGAAAGAACCTTTAGTGAGTGAGAAAAGGAGAGATAAATGGAGAGTACTAAGAGAAAGACATACTCAAGCAGGAGCAAAAAAAAACAAAAAAAACTGATGAATTATTCGTTTATATTAGAGATCAACACGCCAAGTTCACGCCAGAGGGGCGGATTATTCAGTTTTCAGTTTTCTTTCCTGAGAGTTAAATGTAAAATCAAAAGTTTAACATTAAAATGCTGTTGCAGTGTATTTATTATTTTGTTATTTTCATTGTTTTAAAGTCACCAGAGTGCAGGAAACAAAGTCTCTGAAACTCAAACTTCGCTTTGGTTTTGAAATCCTCCTTATTTTTAAGGTCTCAAGGTTGGCAAGTATGGGCAGAGTGGCTCTGGACGACATGCTCGGTCTGCAGAGCCCTGAAGCCCCCACACACCCCATCTTGCTGCTGAACTGAGCGCTGTTTGCTTGTTTGTGTCAAAGTTTATTATTATTGAACTTGTTGCGCATCCAAATTGCGCCAAATTCGAAAAAGCACTCCCTTGGGTCCCCGGCAATACACCCGCCAAGTGTGAAGTAGATTGGATGAGCAGTTATCAAGATATGCAAATGACACACAGACAGATATTCCTCACTTTATAGTTAGATTATTTGTTCTTACAAATTAGGATTGGGTCTGTCCTTGGGTCCTTCCACCACTTTGGTTCAGACTGAAGTATCTCAACAACTATTTGATGGATTGCCATGACATTTTGCCGATCCCCAGAGGATAAATCCTAATGACGTTGGTGATTCCCTGAATCTTTGTTTAGCGCCACCATGGTGCCTACAGCAGGTTTTTACTTATTCTGTGAAAAATCTCAACATATACTGGAGTTGGTGCTAAATTGTGTACAGACATTCATGATGGATCCTCTTACTTTTCATAACAAGTTGCAATGATATTTTAATACACACATTCAAGCCCCATCTCAGGATAAATTATTATCACTTTGGTGATCCCCACCTTGAATCTAGTGCCATATTTCTCCAATACTTTGATTTATGGCCAAATACCTGCAAAAACTACAGACATTCCCATCAACATCAGATGTAGTTTGTGTTAATTGCCAATTAAAAACTAAAGAATAAATAAAAAAAAAAAAAATAAACTAAAGATGGCGAACATGGTAGAAACATATCTGCTTAACATCAGCATGGAGCACTGAATCCTGTTCTTTCTCTGGTTTCTCAGTTTGTTGCCATTCTGGAGGGCGTGTTGGCTAAGATTTCCAGATATGATGAAGGCACTCTCTTCTCTTCATTCCTTTCATTCACGGTGAGATGATGCTTCTCGTTATACAGTCACTCGCTGCCTCCTCCACCTTGATTCAGTAATATTTAGGGCTGGTTATCGAACCTCAATCCTTTTTGGATGTTGACCAAAATGTGTCCATTTAGTAATGTTGTACTTAAAGCTGGCATTAAATGCTTCCTTTCTCAGTTTTGTACTGTTCTGTATTTTTTTTTAGACTTTTAAAAATAGATTTGTATAAAATCATGTTTATATCTGTCAAAGTAAGCTATCGTAAAAGTATTGCTTTGGAATCAAATCTCATCATATCATATATGCACTAATATTGAACAATGTAAACAGATATCCAGCCCTAATGATAGTAATAGTAGTTAAAATGTTCTTCTATAAACTCTCGGCCTGTGTTTTGTTCTGATTTCAGGTGAAAGCTGCCTCTAAATATGTGGATGTACCTGTAAGTGCAATAACACCTTACCTTCCTGTGTTTACCTGATATACAGTAGCTGAACAAGCTACCTTTTTTAGTTTTAATCATCAACAGTGTTTCTGTCTATCTTTTTTGACTACAGTAACCTGCCAGTGTTTGCGTGTTCCTGCCCCGACCCTGTTCTCTTTCTGTTTTACAGAAACCTGGGATGGACGTGGCCGACGGCTATGTGACCTTTGTGCGCCACTCTCAGGATATTCTCCGTGATAAGGTCAATGAGGAGGTGTATATAGAAAGGTTATTTGATGTAAGTAAGATGCCGTCTCCTCCTCACAACAAGGGAGGGGCCTTCCAAAATGTGGCAAAACAACAGGGCAGAGAGGGATAAGTCCCATTTTGAGAGCAGGAAATGTACTTTAGCCTGGCAGAAGAGGCTTTTTCTGATCCTCTACCTCTTGACTTTTCTCTTTCTCTCTGTCTCTCTTCTCTCTGAACCTTAGCTGCTGCCCTGTGCATTCTGGTGTGCATTGCCACAGTGCTTTTGGGCCTTTGTGTATTAAAAAAAAGGAAACTTTTATTTACAAAGAGTCCATAAAAGCATCCTCAAAAAAAAAAAAAGGATTATCTGAAGCAGTGCTCTCTGGAAAGAACAGAACTATCCACAGTGATCACATACCAGCACACCAACTTATATTTTTTTTAGCTCACCACTGTGCTTTCAGATACTTTCCACAAATAAACATGTCAGCCTCTTGAATGAATGACACTCAGCCCTCTTGGCCTCAGTCCACAGTGGAGCACCCATGCACGTTTCTCTGTGAACGGAAAATGCCGGGTGAAAGATGCACTGCTGGATGGGCCGGGGCGACATAATGATGTCAAACTCTTAGGCTGACATGTCGTATACCCTTGGTCTGTTAGAGCAGTGGTTCCCAACCTGGGGGTCAACACCCCACCAAGTGGTCGCAAGATAAATCTGAAAGGTCATGAGATGATTTACAGGATAGGAAAAGAAGAAGAAAAACATTTCTGCTACACAAAATAATGTTAATTTTCTCAAATTTGACTTTTTCTTTTTTTTTTCAGGAAATACTTTCAGCAGCCTGTTGCACCAGTTTACGTATAAAGTCAACACTAACTGCTACACTGTAACTGTAACTAATTAGTTTCATACTAAACTCGCTACTTTGTATAATTGCACCATGTGAACTTACATAAGCGCAACCATAATGAAAAGATGGTTGCAGAGCGTGATGTTTTACCTCGTCAATCATTCTGATAAAATGGGAGGGAAGTAGTTCAGACCGACAGACGTACAACAGACTGTTCAATTAAGGAGAAGTATTCTCTGAAGTCTGAAATGTCCATACTAACATGCTATTTAGCACGCTAAAACAGTGTGTGACATTTTTTAGTATGTCCGAAACCTTAGTACGAAACCAATAGTACGTGAATTGCATACTATTTCCGATGAAATATTACAGTATTCAACACTGGACACTACGGCAGCATAAATATCCCACAATGCAATGCGGTAGTGACAATAATGTTCATAACAGATGTTGACGGACAGCTCTGTAACATCAATAACGCTTCAGTTTAACTGTAAGTAAAAGATTTCACTTTGCTGGTAGTAATATATATTTTACATTAATTTAGATCTTGATTCTCACAAATCGTTGTTTTGTTAACATGAGGTTGGCGTGGGTTACCATGGTTACACGTCTCCAACCGGCAAGGAGGCTCTCAGGAAGTGACAACGTAAATTAATGCTCAGTGCGTCCGAAAAGATACATACTACTGTTTATTCACACAAAAGTATGTTGAACGATAGTATATCCGTTGAGTATGTAGTGCATAGTATGCGATTTTGGACGAAGCTGTAGTATATTATCATGTGTGAAGGAGCATAATATATGATACAACACATGTTTGTCCTCATTAATAACACAACGATCATTTATTGATCGCTTCTGTAGAACTTTGATATTTTTTCACCAAAGAGCTGATTCGTCAATTGACATAAACGTGATTGACAACTATTTTGACAGTTAATCAAAAAAAAATAAATGTAATTTTTCACGCAAAAAAGACCTAATATTACCAAGATGCAGGTTCTCTTCTGGGAGAATTAACTTCCTGGTGCAACAGCTTGCAGGATTGTACAATTTAAGCAATCATCATTCTGGTTTAAAGGGATAGTTCGGGTGTTTTGAAGTGGGATTGTATGAGGTATTTATCCATAGTCAGTGTATTATTACCTACAGTGGATGACAGACGGTGCGCTCCCAGTTTGGAGAAGCAGACAGGAGTTACCGGACAGAACCAAACAATGTACTGCTGTGGACGAGGACGGCAGCAAATACGTTTTGCTGCCGTCCCTGTCCACAGCAGTACATTTCCGTGTTCCTGTGCCGGTACTCCTGTCTTATTCTCCAAACTGTTGGCGTGCCGATTCGTCATCTACTGTAAATAATGCACTGACTATGCATAAGTACCTCATACAACCCCACTTCAAAACACCTGAACTATCCCTTTAACAGCTCACGGTTAACAGAAATCTACACCCTGTGTCATGGGCGGTTATGAGTCGGCATGACGCGGCTATAAAAGGTTGGGAACCAGTGTGTTACAGGGTGAAGAGAGCACTGTCTTACAAAAACATAATCCTAACGGGATACATTGACAGCAATGTGTCCTCCATGTGTGATTCGAACGACACATAATGCTGTGATGTGTGTGCTTCATGTCATTCAGAAACTATTTGTACAGACCTGTGTCTCTACAGGTGTGTGATGGCTTTGTGTGTTTGACAGATCCTCAGTTCTGTGAGGCAGTGACGTGAAGTTTTTTTTATGTCTGAGAGATACTCAGAAGTCTCCCTTTGGTTTTATATTTTTATGTTTGGCTGTAGAAGCAGGAGTCTTGTGCCAGATGAATATGATTTTTTTGTTTTGTTGTTGTTTTTTGGAGTGAGGAGTGATGCTGTTGTGAAGTGGGTCTGCTTTTTTGTCTTTGAGGTCCACACAAGCTCCCCCGTCTCCGTCTGTGTTGTCAGTTTTTCTAGTGTGGAGTTTTTTCCCCCCTCGTGTCCTCTGTGTGGCCCCGAAGTGCACCGAAACCGTACTCAGCACTGTCATGTTAAATTCTTCTCAGAGATTTCTCAAGCTGTGAATGTTTCAGTTTCAGCTTCTTTTTTTTTAAAATGCACTTTTAGTTCTAGGATGTCTATGTTTTTCCTCTTTCATTTGAATGCATTTCCATCCATCCATTTGCATGCATGTGAACAAACAGTTCCTAGATGTTGCATATAGGCTCTACTTTATCTCTCTTTCTTTCACTAATTAATTTCAATCCTTTTTATCTCCTCTTTTCTGATTAACACCATTCCTGCTGCCTCCTCTATTCAGAAAGTGGCACTTATCTCTAGTGTTGCGTTGCGTTGTTTTATCACATTATGTTGGTTGGCATGATTTTAAAAGTCAAATAATCTTCCTGTGTACATCTTCTAGCATGACCCTCCTCCTCAGAGTTCTGCCTCATTTGCACATAGAGCAGTCTTCCTTAGCACGTACTCTGCCACCCACCCACCTGCGAGGTCTGCATGCACTGCACGCTCAACTCGACTGTGAAGTGGACAGGCATCTGCATATCCGGCCTCGAGTTCAAACCTTTCAACCATTCACCTAATCTTGACCTAAAGAAACCTCCACTCCAAACTAAACCTCGGCAAACAAACAAATGAAATCCTCCCACTTGCAATTTGGGCCGAAGAAAACCCTTTCTCTGCGTTCCTGCCTACTCACATGTTTAAAGTTGACTTCTTTTTTTCTTGAAATTGGAGGTGTGACAACTGTTTCTATTAAGACTTGGGTGCTGTTCTCTTGTAACTTTAAAACAGTCTGGGAAACTGCCACCCAAAGCAATGTAGAGAAAAGGTACAAGAAAATAGCACCGCTGCTCCCTGCCTGCTAACCATTTACTCACTCTCATTCTATTTTTCTTTTGCTAATGAACTCGTGTCAAAGCTATAATTTCAATTCCCCATACAGTAGTAGTTTTTCTATCTTCAGTGTAGGGTATTTAAATGCAGCTCGGCGTTTTCTGCTTAAATAAATTATAAATAGAGGCTAAGTAATTGCCTTCAATAATTGATGGGCCATGCAGCTTTTACAAAATATTGACTTGTGGAACTTTTTTTTTTAGCATTTCAAAGGGTAATTACAGTTCAAGACAGATAAATCTGTCAATGCTTTACGACTTCCTTCGGTTTTATTATTTTCTTCAAGTAGCAGCAGTATCTGTGCTCGGAGTATTTCCTCTAAAATTGCTCTTTCCAGCTCTTCAGAGTGCCATAAATGCAGTTTGTGTGTGGATGTCACACTCATGATGTGCCTGTGCGTGTGTGTGTGTGTGTTGGCAACATTACTGAAATGGTAACGCCCAAATTTAAGAAACTCTCACTTACTTTATCAGATATAATATAATTAGATTAAATTTGTCTTATGGTCAAATTGTAATTGGACCAATTTTCATGTTTATTTGTAAAGTATCTCAGTGGATAATATAGATATATCTGTGTTCAATACATTTAAAGGTCCTGAAAACATGTTTTATCAATCAACTTCTTATTATGAGTGATGCAGACCTACATTTAAGAAACAGTTTGACCTTTTGGGAAATATGCTTATTTGCTTTCTTGTTGAGAGTTAAGATGAGAAGATAGAAACCGCTCTCATGTCTGTCTGTTCAATACGAAGCTAGAACCAGGAGATGGTTAGCTTAGCTTGGCACAAAGACTGGAAACAGCTAGTAACAAAATCTGCCGACCAGCGCCTCTAAAGTTCACTGATAAAACATTATATCTAGTTTCTTTAACTTAAACTGAAGCATAAAAACGATTAATAATTAAATGTTTTATTAACACAAATGGTGTTATGTTATGTGTTAATTAGGGCTGTCAATTGATTAAAATATTTATTCACAATTAATCACACATTTTTTATCAGTTCAAAATGTACCTTAAAGGGAGATTTGTCAAGTATTTAATGCTCTTATCAGCATGGGAGTGGGCAAATATGTTTGCTTTATTCAAATGTAAATATCTATAATTGGAAATCAATTAACAACACAAAACAATGACAGATATTGTCCAGAAACCCTCACAGGTACTGCATTTAGCATAAAACAATATGCTCAAATCATAACATGGCAAACTGCAGCCCAACAGACAACAACAGCTGTCAGTGTGTCAGTGTGCTGACTTGACTATGACTTGCCCCAAACTGCATGTGATTATCATAAAGTGGGCATGTCTGTAAAGGGGAGACTCGTGGGTACCCATAGAACCCATTTACATTCACATATCTGGAGGTCAGAGGTCAAGGGACCCCTTTTGAAATGGCCATACCAGTTTTTACCCGCCAAAATTGAGCATAGGTTTGCACCGTTATTTAGCCTCTTTCTCGACAAGCTAGTATGACATGGTTGGTACCAATGGATTCATTAGGTTTTCTTAGTTTCATATGATATCAGTATCTTCACTCTAGCTTTAAAACTGAGCCCGCTACAACCTAAAAATAGCAAGTTGCGTTAATGCGTTAAAGAAATTAGTGGCGTTAGAACAAATTTGCATGAACGTGTTATTATGGCGTTAACTTTGACAGTGTTAATTATTGAGCTTTAGAAAGGGTGGTGGTGCAGAGAGAGGACAGAGCCAGGCTAGCTGTTTCCTTCTTTTTCCAGTCTTTATGCAGAGCTAAGCTAACCGTTTGCCGGCTGTAGCTTCGTTCTTAGCTCACAGACATGAGAGTGGCATTGATCTCTTCAATTAACCCTCTGCTAGGAAGTGAATAAACGTATTTCCCAAACTAACAAACTATTCCTTCAACACACAATTTTCTGTCAAACTTAGAACAGTTAATTTATTGCGAGAGACTTATATCTGTGAGAACACCCACGCCGTCCCAATGAAGCAATTTAGTTCAGCTTTTGAGGATGTGTTTTTTAAAAACTTTTGAATTTGGCTTTAGTCATTTATATTTAAAGTTACCGAGAAATCTTTTTTGAAACTAAGTTTTCAGGGGTTTTAAAAGCACTAGAACTAGATGAAGGCAGAAGGCAATCATAGTAGATTTATTTTTTCTTAAAAATTTGAATTGCATATAAAAAGAAACAGTTTAAACAAACACACGCAACTGTGACCCTTTATTCTTTTTAGCACATTAGATTGTTTATTTTGACGTCATTCTTACATGAATGCAGCCTGTTAACTTGCACCGACTGCTGATTCTGACTCGTGAAATGCAGGAATGTCTGTCTTGTGAAGTGGGAAGGAGGACTCGACAGTAAACCTCACTAACTGGTGTTTTATACTGCACACATGGGTGAAATGAAAACGTAACCTCACATGGATTAAAGCTGCTAGCAGGTTTTATTGAGGTGATGCTTGAACGCACACGCGAGGGTGCTTGAAAGTTAATGTTATTGTCATATACTATGTGTGTTTAGATGTAGTTCTTTATGTGTGTCGTAAAGGTTAGTGTTACGTTATGATGTCTTGAGTATGTGTGTGAGTGTGTGTTTTGCTGGAGAGTGTTGTGTTTATGTGTTTCAGCAATGGTACACTGCCACCATGAACCTACTGGGGACCTGGCTCACTGAACGCATGGATCAGCAGCTCCACGTCTACCAGCTAAAAATCCTCATCAGGATTACAAAGGTAAGACGGGAAACACCCGTCAGGTTGATGAAAACACCCAGGATTTGTTTGCGTCCACGCTATGCTGACGATAGAATTACTTATGCTTCAAGTTAATGGTCAGGATTTTCTGGATGTGAAAAACTGACCGATATACTGTACCCAATACGATCTAATAGAAACTCCATCATCCAACTATTTCCAGACTCAGACATTAAGAAATGGAGATCTGACGCTGTATCTCTTGTCCCTCCTGTAGAAAAAGTACCGGGACTTTCGCCTGCAGGGCGTCCTGGACTCCACCCTGAACAGTAAGATGTACGACACGGTGCGCAACAGGCTGACCCTGGAGGAGGCCACTGCTTCAGTGAGGGAAGGAGGCATGCAGGGCATCTCCATGAAGGACAGCGACGAGGAGGACGAAGAGGACGACTAGAGCCCGTACACTGACACTCTCTGAACCCCCCCTCACCCCGACCCCCCTTTCACACTTTTGACTTTAGCCTGGTTACCGATGCATGTACCAACTCAGATAGCCACTCTAGGACCTCTTTGTCAGCTCGAAAATGCCTATGAAGGAACTATTAACTATAAAATAGTACTTATACAGAGGAAAATAAAAATAAAAAAAGTGAAAAAATAACCATGATTGGCAGTTTAGCTGTGTCATGATAAAGATAGCACCTATCTTTGATTCATTCATTTCTAAATTCATTTCTATGTGTTACTAAGCAATATGGAGAACCATTTGTTTGACAATGTTGAGTGAGATTAATAGGTGTGTCCCTGTCCAATGCAAACCTATATGGCGCTTCTTTGTCGTATTCTACATTCATTAATGGTACATTGTCGTGATGATGAGTGTGTGGACCCTTTTCTTTGTCTTGTCTGTTTTTAAGTGAATGCCAACTGCTTCAAACTGAAAATAAACCTGTGTATTTGTTTACGGCTGTTACAGATACACTGTTGTCGTCTACTCACTGTTATTAACATCAACAGTAAGTCCAGACCTGCATTTTTATCATGTGTCAATGCTATGTGATCTTATCTCAATTACTAATTAGACACGGTTCAACAGGAATCATGAACTTCAACGAGTGGGTATTCTAGAGATGCAATATTCTCATAGGTCCATTTTGATAACTTGGGAGATTCTATTTTTATTTCAACATTAAAAAGGCCTTGAAACAGGTTCTATTTTAATTGAGTTGCACTTTTACAGAGAAAAGAGCAAAAATAATTTTTTTTATTAAAAAAAAAAAAAAAAGTTGGTCCGTCTTTGTTCTGTAATTGTGTAGAATGAGATGTCTGGCATTTGTTTGGGTCTCACTGTTGTTTTGTATATATTATATAAATATATATATAAATATAAAATGCTGTACATTGCATTCTGAGCCATCGCTGCATGCCTGTGGGTTCCCACCCTCCCCAAACGCTTTCTGTTTTCTGTGTGAATTAGCTGGTGGATTCATTCTTGCTTTTGCCTTATGAAAGCCAACAGTTGTAATATGCAAGAGCTGTGGCCTCTAAATAAAAATTACTGTACATGTGCATCTGCTGTCATGTTTACTAGCTGCATGTCCACCTGAGACACAATTATAGACACACTGAACTGCACTTGGAAAGTAACCAGGTAGGCTTCTCATTGTACTTTAGGTAGGCGACTGTAAACACCAGAACTTGCCTGAGAATCATCACATTTTTACATTGTATTCAGTACCAAAGTAATCCAGTGGTAGTTGTCAGTACAATCATGGGCATATTGCAAACAGCAACTGCTAATAGCCAATTCGGCATGCTTTTAATGGTGTCAATTTGTGGCTTCTAAATAAAAGTTATTGTGCGTCTGCTGTCATGTTTACTAGCTGCATGTCCACCTGAGACACAATTATAGACACACTGAACTACTTGGAAAGTAATTAAGTAGGCTACATTTACCTACTACTCACTGTACTTTAGATATAGGCTGCTTAAACAACTTCCTCTCAGTCATAATTCAAATTTGAACACACAGACGGGATATATCTTTAGATTCACTGTGACCTACACTAGGGTGACCATATTTTCAAACCCCCTCTAATGCACCCTCCCACACGTGCATGCATATTAACGCGCACGTGGGAGGGTGCATTAGAGGCTGTGAGAATCATGACTTATCACATTCACTACTTTCCCCCCCTTTATTCACAGGGCTATCGCCGCCATGACTGACAGTTTGGGAGTCCCGTAGAGAGTTTCCCTCTGAGGAAACGTATTGTTGTCTGGGCTTACGTACAGTATTTTTCACCTTGTTTTGTCTCAGGCTATTATAATTAAAATTGTGGAGCTCGGATGACATTTTGGTCAGGATGGAGACACCAGGTGAAAGACGGAACGGACCGTCCTGAGGGGGTTAAAAATTGAATTTCCCCTCGGGGATCAGTAACGTGCCTTTCTTCTTCTTCTTCTTATAAGAGGAGTGAAATGCCTGTTGATGCGCAGAAGGAACTGTGTAGAATAATTAATCAAAACAACACGTTTGATGTGCACATAAGCCCGGAGGGTTCTGTGGTGCAAAACTGCACTTAAAGCAAGCAGTGGATCTACCGTGTACATTCGTAATTGTGGCTCGACAGGGCGCAACATCAGAGATTGCAGGGGTGAGCTGTGCTGGCTCTCTTATCTAGAGTGACCGTATTATCAAACCCTCAAACAGGGTTTGTCTGGTCACCGTAACCTACACGTTCTGAGGATAAACGGCTGCGTATAAATCATGGGAAGTGACGTTCCCTATAACACGAGAACTTGCCTGAGAATCATCACGGTTTTAAATTTTTCATCAGTACCAAAGTAATCCAGTGGTAGTTGTCAGTACAATCATGGGCATATTTCAAACAGGAACTGCTAATAGCCAATTCAGCAAACTTTTGATGGTGGTAATTTGCCAAATTGCAAACAAATATAGACATTTTCAAACTTGACAACATAAACATTTTAAATGAGCCCCTTTGTGCATCCTGTTGCAATGATTGTTAATGCAGACAGGAAGTAAACTTGGACCAAAGCTGTTGCCTACGGTAGCAACACAATGGTCGTCTTTTTCTGTGTTTTAGCTCGGCTACAAAAGAAAAATGGGGCTAGAGCCTCAAGTTGTAGCCCACAGCATGTGTTGGATGTTAAAACAGGTGCTTTAAAGTCTCACACTTGTTGATACGAGGCATTGTGGGTAGAAGAGGGACATCTGTTAGACACACCACCTGAGACAACATCTTCTCTGTGCTCAAGCTCTGAGGGAGGATACTTTTTTGCATCAACAGCTGCTTGGTGTTTATGTTGTCGGTTACTGGAAGCAAACAACATATTTTAGATTAAGCTTCGCTATGAACTTTTTGAAGATTCATGAAACTAACCCGGAGATTTACCTGGAAAGTTTTGGCTGCACATCGGTTGTCAGCTGTAGCATGCTGGTCGGTCTGGCTTTAAAGCTGAAGTAGGCGAGACTGGAGCAAATATGATTAAAAAAAGTTATTTTTATAAAACGGTCGCTATATTGTGACAGTAGTACATGAAACAGTGACCTGACAAAAATCATGTGCCTCTGTGTCCTCCGATGTTCTCTGGTGCTCCTAACGACATCTGCAAGCTTTCACAGAATAATCTTTTAGTGCACAGTTTAGCTGTAAAATGAGAAAGTTTGTGACGCTTCGGCCATTGTGAAATCTGGTGAAGGAATGCCAATGTGACCAGAGCACAGCCAATAGGAACGCTCTCTCGATGAACTGACCTGTGATTGGTCAAAGTCTCCGGGCTAGATATTCTAAAGCCTGAAAACAGAGCCATGAGGAGGTGCAGAAGTTTCTCTCTATTGAATTACAATATGCTGAAAGGTTATTATGGATTTTTTCCCCAATGATGCAAAAAATATCCTGCCCACTGCCACTTTAATTGATTTGTTTTCTAAAGCATCAGGGTTAAAACTCAATCACAATAAATGTGAATTAATGGTCGTACATGATTGCAACCTTGCAATGGCTTATGATATTCCTATCAAATCTTCTGTGAAATATCTTGGCATCCATATAACCAAAGATGATAAAATCAATTAGACCTTAAACATACAAGACAAAATTCTCGAGTGTAAATCTAAGCTGAATATGTGGTTACAAAGAGATCCGAAGGACATACCTAACTAAAATGGAATCCTTAGCAAGGTGTATTTATCCTGCATATTCCATGGTCCTACCTAATAAGTTCATTAAAACCATCAACCAATTCAACTTAATTTTATCTGGAAAAATCAGGCTCATTACATTTTAAGAAATCAGAAATGGTTAAAGAATACAAAGATGGTGGTCTGCAGGCTATTGATTTTGAATGTTTAAATGCTGTGCTAAAGTTAAAAAGGCTAAAATCCTTTCTGCTAAACAAAGATTGTATCTGGTATCGTCTCCCCAGAGGTGCGTTAAAACAAAATGGGTGGTATTGAGTTTGTTCTTAAATGTGACTTTCAGATTAAACAAATTGCCAGTCAAATTGTCCTTATTTCACAGACAAGTATTTTTATGCTACAAACTCATGTACACACACAATTTCACCTCACACCAAACCCCCATCTGGAACAACAGATATGTGTTGTGTTAATGGTAAATCTCTCTACTTATGGCATCGGATGGATACAAATATCTGTTCAATAATGCATCTAATGAATGATCAGGGATACTTGCTGTCTTGGGAAAGCTTCTGCTCAAAATACGACATAGTTTGCACACATGCTCAGTTTAATAAAGTGATCAGAGCGATCCCTGCTCCAGTTAGACTACTGGTCCAAAACACAGATAAACAGTTGTGTGTAATAGAATTACCTGTGCTTCAAGTTAATGGTCAGGATTTTCTGGATGCGAAAAACTCAAACAAATTGCTACGTAATCACCTGACCAACATACTGTACCATATACGATCAAATAGAAACAACATGATTCACTATTTTCAGACTCAGACTTTAAGGAATGGAGATCTAAATACATCACTTATCCTGTAAGCCCCAAGACAAAAGAAGTCCATTTCAAAATAATGACTAATATTTATCCAGCCAATGAATTGCTAAGACTGAGATTTAATGTTGATCACAATAACTGCAACTTTTGTGAGACTGAGATTGAAACTACTGATCATCTGTTTTTCCACTGTACTGTATAAACTCTGCGGCATTCTGGGAGGATTCGCAGGAACTGGCTGTCAACCAAAATCCAACGACTTCCTCCTCTCACGAGAGACAATATTGTTTGGTATTAACATGAAGGACATTAAGAGTGACTTGATATTGAAAGATCTGATACTGCTGGAGAATTTTTTCATCCACACATCCAATTGGAGGAAAATGAAACCCCTATTTTCTGTTTTCAAAAGGGACCTTGTGGACAATCATCTCAATGCTTTAAGACTAATGAAAAGACAACATGAAAGGTGTCTCCTCAGAGCTGATGAAGAACTGAACATATGTGATGATGACCCCTAGAGCTACTATGGAAGAGTGCAGTCTTAAAAAAATAAATTAATAAATAAAAAAAAAAAGTCGGGATCGACGACCAGCGCACTTCCTGGGGGCTTGGTTGTACCCCGTACCCCAAGACCAGGGGTCGGCAACCTTTACTATCAAAAGAGACATTTTAGGCACAAAAAAACACAAAAAATCGGTCTGGAGCCGCAAAACATTTGAGCATTGTGATGAAGGTAAAACAGTTTATAGTCTAAGTATATAGTATTTAAGTCTAATGCAGTGAGGGACCAAGTGCAAATGTACTACGGAGTATTAGGGCCACATTGAGGGAAAAAACATCTGCGATTTCCAGGATTAAGTCAGAATATTACGAGAATAAAGTCATTGGTTTACGAGAAACAAAGTTGTAATGTTATGAGAGTTAAAGTCATGACTTTATGAGAAAAAAGAAAATAACATGTAAAATTACTACTTTATAATATTAGGACTTTATTCTCTAAATCTCAGATTTATTTTTTTTCCTCAATGTGGCCCTTATACTCCGTCCTATTGTCATACCATAGACCTACAACAATAATAAATAAAAATAAAAATGAAAATGAAAAAATATATATATATTTTTCCCTTTTTATAAATCCACAGGGAGCCACTGGAGAGGAGCTAAAGAGCCGCAGGTTGCTTCGAGACCCCTGCCCGCGACCTATGTCCGCCCGCGACCCAGCCTCCTTCCCATGGGGCCTTGGCTCGCACATCGTGCTCTTTGTTCGCTAACACACTAAGCTGGCTAACGTTATTAGCGTCTTACCTCGGAGCAAACAAAGGAGTTTTTGTTGATCTAACTTGTTGTTCGATGGATTCAGTTGCGAGTGAGGTCTTCCACGCTGTTTAATCCATATCCCACATCGCTTGTGTTTTTGGTTTCGGGTAAGCGAAGAAATACGACACTGGCCTCTAAATTTTAAGGATATCTGCTCTACGATCTGCAGGTTCCATACACAGCGTAAGGCCTCCTGCACATGCGCCAGGTGGTAACGGAGGATAGGCTCGTTTTAGGGAGGGGCTTAAGGGTCAATTAGTGCAAGATTGACCAATTTTGAGAAACTCATTTATACTGAATTGGTTAAACAATGTCTTAATGCTGATGGGCAGTTACTAGCATATAATGAATGCTTTTCCAAATGTAGCAGTACCAGTTACTTCAAAAAAGTCCAGTCATTTCCCAACTTGGGATCAATAAAGTACATCTATCTATCTATCTATCTATCTATCTATCTATCTACCTAGTACGTACCTACCTACCTATCTAACTTCTTAGAGGTTCAGTAAGGAAGATTTCAACGATCCATCCATTTAATAGTGGTGTATTCCTTGGAGAAGTCAACATTACCAATAATAAATGCCTTAATGCCTTAACACATTAGGAACTGCATACATACGGGTAACATAATGCAGTAAATGCAAAGGCATAATGACAGAGGGAAGAGAGGAGGCCGTTGGGAATATCAACGTTTTCCTCGGACATATTATAGAATTACAAAGAAAAACAATATACGACTAAAATTACAATATATTAACTTATTACGCATCAAAAACTGAACGTCCATGGCCTCCGACATTTCCTCAACAAACGTGTCGGACAAAGTTTCTTAATCAATGTGACGGCCTGAACTGTGCCATCACACCATCATATATTACCTTAATTAAAAGTAACTTTCTCTTAAAACGGTGTGAAATTTCTTGTCTATGACAACTTTGTATTTAAAAGGATCTTGGCTCTAGTTTAATAATAAATACATATTTTGATTATCATATTGTTTAGAGGTGTAGAGCAGATATCAGGGCACTATTAGTGTAAATCTGAACTAAATCCAAGCAATAGCTGAAAAATTACACAAGAATAAGTATTGGAGTATTTTCACAACACATTTGTACACTAGAGTGAAGCATCTGAATCCTTCTTCCACCACTAGTTCTGGTGTTTGGTGACAGCCTGACAGCAGGGGGCGACAGCAGAAACAGGTTGATTATTTGCTTTCCATGCCATCAGTTTAAGTGAAAACTCCTCCATCAGTAGTTCCATGTAATACAAGGATGCTGTGCACCCAAACCCAAACTTTATTTCATGAATAGCAATACAATTTTACCTATTAAATAACACGATTACACTAGAATAGGATATATGACAGCATCATAGAACTATATGGCTATGATACTATCATATAAACATGTGATATGATGGACAAAACCATTGTATTATTTATTTTAAGTTACAAAATAGACTTCACTACCAACCTGGCGGAAATGCACTGAGGCTAACACACTGGATCCCTGGACCGCTGAGCAAATGTCAGGAAATATCTGGTTTAAATATCAGCATGGTCCTCAGAGGGGCAGGCATGACTGTGGGGATTTTTTGCTGTGGATAATAAATTTCCCACAAAAGTACAATCTGTTACAGGGCCACCATACAAACCAAATCTTTGTATGAAAATATAAACTTCTATGATCATCACAAAGATTACATTAAAGACATTTGATTTTTTGAAGTAAATGTGCGCAGCCACAGTACTCAACGAGCGTAGAAATATCAAACAGAAAGGACCGTTCGTTGGCATTCATACAAAAGAAAAACCCTTAACAGCTGTTTTGTTGCAGAGCGAAGTGATCAGCAATCTGGACCGTTCTCCAAATGTTGGAGAGTTTTCACTGAATTTAGCAAACTCCCCTTTGTCAAGAGAAGTGGGTGTTCACAGAAAGGAAAAAAGTTTTCATCAGAAGGGTACATCATAAGAGTATGAGGATACACATAAATCAATCAAGACAGAAGGGATGTTCAGGGTTGAAAAGGGCTTATAATTAATAGTCACAAAATAGTGCCGAGAGACAGAATATCAGCCCAAAATAAAATATATTTTACAGTCTGAATTTAAAATCCTGTACTCTGATTCTTTTACTGGAAGGTGGGATCGTGAGGCTGGAACAGAAACATGCTTTAACTCTTATGTTCAGTTCACACCTCTTGACAACCATCTGGGAATCTGCACTGCAATATTCAACAATTTTGATTTTAAATTCTAGTTGATTAAATAGATCTCAGGACAAAACCACTTACATGTTGCAAACTGGAACCACATCTTTGGTTACAAATAAAGCATCACCCCCACCACCCTCCCCACTAACAAGAAGCTACAGTGCCTATTAGAAAGTATTCACCTCCTTTGGATCTTTTCATGTTTGATTTATTTACAACTTTTGAATCACAGTGGATGGAATTAGGATTTTTTTTTTAACACTGATCCAAAGAAAAAGACTCAATTGAGCTGCAAACTAAGTAAGACGTATAATAAATCAACTGCTTGCACACATATTCATCCCTTCACTATGAGATCTAAATCATCACTGGTACCACTTTTTTTTACAAGTTGAATGGAGATCACCTGTGTGTTATCAAAGTTCTTTAGTATACCCGGATCCAACAGCTATTTAGTGAATTTCCCACCGTGAAAACAAACAAAATACTCCAAACAAATCTGTGAATTATACTAAATCGGGGGACATACGAACATTTCCAAGGCACTGGATATCCCTAATACGATTATAAAAAAATTGAAGGAGTATGGCACAGCTCTAAAAATCATCCTCAAAAACTGAGTGTGTTGAGAAGAAGTGCTCACTAGTGAGACCGCGAAGGGCTCACGAGAGGAGCGTAAAACCAAACACGGCACATCTGCTGAAACACACCATGCTCATCATGAGGCCTGGTGAGGATAACTCTCTGCAAAAGGGCACCCTCAAGGCTTGTGAAGGTAGAGAGTAAAACAAATGCAGTAAAATATAAAGAAATCCTGGAGGAAACTCCGGTTCTCTATGTGAGAGAACTGCAAAATATATTTTTTTTCATCAAATACAAAAAAGCCACAGCTACACAGGAATGTTTTTAAAAAGAACAATGATGATGTCGTTGAGCGGCTGAGTCAGAGTCTTAAGACCTCAAATCAGTCCAGTATTAGTGGCAGGACATGGATCTCTGCTGTTCACTCAAAGTCCTCATTAAACTGAGTTAGTTATCCACATAAACTCACTGTCAATTCTGCCAAAGGTGTGTTTTTTAACTAAATATTGTCTTGAAGGGGGTGAATAGTTGTGCAATCAATTTTATGTTTTTCTATTTTTGAATTTAGATCGATTTGTTGACGTTTTTTTAACATTCTTCTATTGAAAAGCATCAAAATAAATCATAATTACATCCACTGTGATTTAATGTAGTAAAAGAATAAAACATGGAACATTTGTGTGGGGTGAATACTTGTAGTAGACATTGTACTGTGTCAATACGGATACCCATTACACATGTTAACAGCTGAGCTTTGACAGTTGAGGTTAGAGAAGCTGGAAAAAACAATTATGAAAAATAAAATGGAGCTTTGTAGATTCACATGACAATCTCAAAAAACATGAATCTACACCAAGGCCAGTGGACAATTAGGCAAAAGCACTAAAAAAAAAAAAAAAAAAAAAAAAAAGAGAAAACATCGGCTGGCTATTAAGGATATATTATATATATATTACAAAACAATATAAATCCCTGTAAAAAGCAATACATGTTCACATTAGATGTTGTAACACATTATAACAAAATAAGCCATAAGTACATTATACAAGACAGCAGTGAGATATTTGGACGATATATGAATATTAAGCAGGTAATAGTCTCTTAAACGTGTGATAAAGAGCTTCACCCGGGTGGAGCGGAGCCTCAAAGCAGTTCGTTTGTACGATCGAGGTGACAAAGTGACATATTGCGTGCCGGGCAACGATGTGATGTGATGTTTTTTCTTTCGAGACATTATTGGAAGTAGATCGCTTCAACTCATCCTGGTCTTCATGCTTCAGGTTTTGTCTCAATGCGGTCCAAAAGACTCCAATCGTGTTCGTGACGCCAGGATTTAAACTGTGAAACGTCTTCACTCACTGGATTTAGGCAGTAACACTGATAGTATAGTGCAAACTGGACAGAGCTGCTTCTCCCCTCACGTCAACTTAAACAGGTGCAAACGCTCAGCAGGATAACATTTAAGACGAGAAATAAAGGACAAAAACATAAATATCAAAAAACTTTTATCAGTATAAAAAGTAATAAGGTTATTCATTTAATCAATAGTCTGGCAAAAAAGGCCTCAGAAAAGTTCTCGAGTTTTTACAAATTAAGTGCCTGTGTGAGAACGTCCTCAGACGAGCGACTCCATGCTCTCCGCGGGGTCCGACTCGTCTGCGATCACCACCCCCCCATTAGTGTCCATGTGCATGGGGCTCAGGCCGCACTCTCTGTTACTGACCAGGCTGAGCATGGCTTTGTAAAGGTACTGGTACTGCTCCTGTGTACAGAAACACAAACACACGACAGGTTAACGTTACAGATCACATCCTGTGACCTGCTACGCAACTCAGACAGATCATAACACCATCATCTTTAACAACTGCATTAATCAACACTGTTGATACAAACCAGTGGGCAACTCTGGAGTCTGAGAAGTGAAGCCAATGCTTGGTTGTAAAAAGAAGTCTGATTGTATAGAAGTCTTTGAGAAAATGAGTCTACTTCTCACTTGATTTATTTCCTCTAATAGTTTATTCGATGGACAGACCTAATGCCCGTTGCTCTGAGTCTGCTGGATGAAAAGTTGGCTTGTTTGCTAACATGTCAGCCATAACAACATACTGTAGGCTAGAGATGGTGATTGCTGCGCTGTGTTTTTCTGCCCACCAGTGACAAGAAATTGACCAACGCAGCCTTAAATGTTGCTTAAAGCATGAAATTGATATGGTGAACTTGTTAAAAAACAATTGCCTATTAAAAAAGGCTGTTTCACACCGAGCACGGACGCGGGTTCTTATGAATGCTTGTACACCGCTGCGGAACATTCGTGCTGTGGAAAAACTATTCCGACGGACCTCAATTTCATGTGCATAGTTGTCAATGCGGAAAATATGTATGCCGATTTTCCATATTTCTGCACCGCATTTTTGCATCACACTGGTGAGAAACAGCTTTTAAACTTCCAGCAGACACAGAGCAACATCAGCATTCATTACCTTCACCGGCGTTGGTTTGTCTATCTGTTTGTCTGTCTGTTAGCAAGATTACTCCAAACGTTTGCAATGGATTTGAATAAAAGTTTTTGGAGGGGTGGGGTGTAGCGCAATGAACAATCCATTTGATTTTGGTGGCGATCCAGATCATGATCCGGATTCAGGAATTTTTTAAGGATTCCGATCAGCCTGAGCAGTCAAGAGGTAGATGACAGGATGAGAGACAACGTAGTGTAACTTTATACAGACATAACAAGGCTGCATCTGCCGATACGTTACACGTAAACACACCGTGTGAATAACAAGCCGACCACCTTACGGTACCGCCAGCTGTGAGCTGTGATCTGTTTTTAAAGTCACGCACCTTGGTGGAGGTCTGTGCTTTCCGAGTGCCATCCTAAGTTTAGAGTTTATGTCCACCTCACAATACCTTTTAGCCTTTTTTTTTTTTTTATCTCCACCAACTCCAGAGGGAAATATTTGGCTCTTTAGCTTCCACTGTGTTCAACAGCTAGTTGCTGACTGGGTCTGTCTTTTTTTGTTGTATTTGACATAGAAGTGAACTCACTATATCAGTGAAGACTCCCGGCCTCATGAGGTTGATCATCTTAGCCACCTGATAGATGTCGACGACCCCCTCGTTCTCCAGCTGCTGGGACAGTGTGGTGAGGGCGCAGAGCATGCCCGCTGACACGGCTCCATACCTGTGTGCAAATGTTCAAAATCAGCTCTGTGAGACCAACCGTGTGTCTAAACTGTCTTCCTGTTCAGGTGGTCTTAAACAATGTTACATCACACCTCCGAAATCCTCCGTTTAGTGTTTAGATCTCATCATCATTAACCAACTGTAGACTGTGACGTTAGCAACATAATATTCTCTGCGACCAACAAGTAACTGCCAATAAAATACACTACAGTCTATGAAAGGATAAAATGGGTGAAGTAAAGCAACTGCTTCCATACAGACTGTTAGCAATTAGCATCCCATCCCATTAGCATCTGTTGTAAATAGGCTGGGAGACAGAGTGGCCTGTTATTTAGTCTGTGACAACTTCAGATTCCGCTTCAGGTAAATGAGGGATGAAGTGTGATTGATTATCAGGGCCTTCAGTGAAGGAGACTATTCAATTAGCTGATGTTTTCACTAACAGCAGCCGAGGTGCTGAAGGCACAGAGGTCTGTATAGGAGAGACGTCAGCAGGGAATCGTTGTGGAAGTTGTTATGGTTGCCTGGTTTCTAAGAGACGTCAGAGTGGTACTTTTGTTTATCTTGGTCGTTGCCTGTAGATTCTCAGTGCTGGCATACACTGGAGGACTCTCAAACCCCCAAGCCGTGGAGAGCACTCCACATTTAGTGGCTTGTTTTCCATCCTACCAGTGCAAACACTACAGTTTAACAAGGACAAATCAAAAGTTAATTAAACATCTCCGGATTCTGTTGCCACTTGTGAACCCTTAAAAACACAGATCCAGATGCAGCCTTTGAAACAATATGAAAGACTGACAACATGATAAAAATCTAAATGGATATTAATCTACAGAGTCCTCGGGCCTCGTTACAGAAACATCCTAAGCCTGAAATCCTATCCTATCCTAGTTTAGGATGACTTTTAGGATTTTTGGCATTAAAAAAACACGTTTCCTTCCTGCATTTATATATACATATTTTATCTTAGGATAGGAATTTAGCTACAAAACTGTCCTAATTTAGGGATTTCTAAAATTAGGAATCAAAAATGGCAGCACCACTGTTGTTAGGCCTGTATGACAATGCTGAACACAGAAATATAATGATTGAAAGGCTGCTCAAACCGCATGATGACCCTTTAAACCCAACGAGCGACCTCCGGGTCTGAGAAGTGAAGCCAATACTGAAGTGCCTTAAACCTGCATTCTTTCTAACAGCCAGTAGGGGGCGACTCCTCTGGTTGCTAAAAGAAGTCTGATTGTATAGAAGTCTATGAGAAAATTACCCTACTTCTTACCTCAGTAAACATTGTAAACATGAGTTTATGGTCTCAATCGCTAGTTTCAAGTCTTCTTCAATACAGCATGATGTTCATTTAGTAAATTATGGTCCCATTTAGAGTCAAATAGACCATAAAGCAGGGGATGCTCAGGGAGTTGTCTGTGTTTTCATCTTACAACATTACCCCTTTCACAGTGTGTTTTCAGTTCATGAAAGTTAATTGTTGGTCGCCTAAAAATGTCTTATTCAGCGTTCAGTTGTACTTTGCTCCGCTCTAACCTCTCGTGTCACTTCTGGATGCAAAGAACCAACATGGTGACGGCCAAAATGCCAAATAAGAGGCTTCAAAACGGCAGTCCACAAACCAATAGGTGACTTCACGGTGACTACGTCCACTTCTTATATACAGTCTCTGTTTAAATCAGGTATTAATGGGTATATATTGATGACCAAGGCAATTCATTTTGAATTTGATTGACGTGCTACGTCTGGCTCTGGAGAGGCCTAGTGGAAGGCATGGGACTCTGCCATTGCTTGTACAGGATAAATTAAGTTACGATAAGATAGGAGGTCTGAGATAGGACACAGCCGTGAGTTTAGGAACTGCTTCTGTAATAGGAAGATAGGATTTTTCCTACCTTTGAAACTGAAGTTAAGATATGACAAGCAGTTAGGATATTTTGCTGTAATGACGCCCCTGGACTGATCTATGACTGGATCTTACTTACAGTAGAGCTTCCCTGTGCTGACAGAGGACGACACAGAGGTAAACACAAACTTACTCATCGTGCACGATGGTGGGGCCATCTCGAGTCATGGCCTCCTCCTTGATGACACTGATGAGCTCGAAGGTGCTGCTGAGAGGAGCGTCGGGGTTGGGCCATTTAGGGCACTGAAAATGTCTCACCTCCAGAACGTAGTCGTCCTGCCACAAAGGAGTCAGAGTATCACTCATATGACATGACAGAAATAATGGGATGTTGGTTCGGGATTATAGACACAGCAATGAAACGCCAGGAATGGCCAAGAAGTCCTGACTTGTGATGCTTTGTGTGTGTCACAGTGATATAAGTACGGTACATCCGGTACCTGTGTGGCCTCTAAGATGAAGTCGTGGATGATGATCTGCTCCTCGTTGGAGAGGCACAGTCTGTCCTTACTGATGAGTGTGACAGTGAAGGCGATGCAGTTCATGGCCTCCTCCCGACTCGGCCAATAAACAAATTCATCCTCAGCCTGCAGAGGAACAAAGACAAGTCAAACAAGGTATGTGGCAGGTACCTTTATTCATCAAACTCTATCGCTAATTCTTTGTTTTACTGGTTTAGCTGTCATTATGCCATCCGTCTGTACGTAGACTAGATTACAGTACACGGCCTGCGCGGGGCTTTTTATTTCGGGGCCCATGTTAACAGGTTAGAACAGCCACACAGCCCGCGTGAGCAGCACAGCTCGGCTGCGTCTCTTATTGCCTATGATCTTTTGACAGTATATTGACATCATACCAGCAACACTATTACTTTTTCTGTGGACAGAATCCCTTCATTTGTTAACACAAGGCTTTTATTCTGAAATATTTGCAGAACAGTGTTGTGGAAGATGCAGTGACTTGCATGGCTCCAAAAATTATTAGATTACCGGCTTTTAATTATTGTTATTTACAAATGAGCACACGCTTTTTAACCTTTTTCGGTCTAAAATAAATATATTTATAATGAAAAAAAGAAGAATTGAAATGGCCATTATGAAAGGCAAACTCAATGTAGAAAGAAAGGGCTGGCAGTAGCAGCGCCGCAGCAGCAGCTACGCTGTCTGTGTGGACACCACATGCGTGAGAGATGCAGCGGTTCAGTGAGGTAGCCGTCACGAGCTGCTCACGCAGGCAGTGTGGTGCTGGTGTTAGACAATGTAGATATAAAGGATAAATAACATGAAGATCACAAGTCCATTATCATGTTTCAGGGTAACTTACCAGGCCCAGGTTGTCAGGCAACATGACAATAATTTGAGCGTTATGGTCCCAAATCATCCTCCAGAAGTCTGTGGTGGTGTGGGGTAAAGGATGCTGGGTAACGATGAACTCATTGCTCCTGAAGTAACCCTGAGGTGACAGAAGTGAGCTGTTAGCCTTTCTGAAGATCAGAGCACTCACACTGACGGATGACTGTGAAAGCTGACAAGACTTCTGATCATTTTCTGAGAAATTGCCATCAATAACTGTCAGAGCCGTCAATAAAATTCTTTTAAAAAACACAGTGAGCATCGGATAGAGAAGCCAGACTATCACACTGTACCATTACGTAGGACGCATTAATGTAATCTGTTCCTTTCATTCCAGGCAGAGTGGTGAGTCCGACCCTTGCTCGCTCCGCTGAAGAGAGGCAGAGAGATAGAGAGAGAGAAAAAAACACTTTAAATCACAAACCCAGGCCTCTATAATATCGCACTGGCTGATAATGCACACATTCATTACCAGTCCTCGCTGTTGCTATAGCAACGAGTACGTCCTTTTCCCCTGTCAGGGTGCAGAGAACGCATAGAAAGATTAACTTATAGGATTATGGAAATAGATTCTAATTCTGGAGCACAAATTGTCTTTAATAATTTACAGACTGAAAAATAGGAAAATGTAGAACACTACTTTAGGAAATGCTGAGTCTTAGTTTCTTCCATTTCTAAAACGAAGGGGAAAGTAACCAACAGAAAATGCTTTTAATAGAGTCCAAATGTAATTTTATCCTTCAAATTAAAACATATTGTTGGTGTATGACTCCTTTCCGGACAGCAACCCCTATAACTCTCTATGTAAACCCACTATAACCAGCCCTCTTGACACCCCTGAATGCAGACTCTGGCGGCTTTACATGCTCAACATGACCTCGGTTTTTCCAAAACCTCAGCTCCACTGCAACTGTGCTGTGGTAAAAGATAAGATACTCACAGGGAACCACTGAGGAATTGCGGTTCTTCTCCTTGTTGCAGTCTTTGTGGGCACTAAAGCACTCCACAAAGCGCGCGTTGCATTGAGTCAGCAGCTGGTGAGAACAGAAAGCAAAGATCAGAAGATCAGAAGATCTGACTTAGTCCTGAGAGTAGCTGTACATTAAAATCATGAGACACAATGTTGTTTAACACCCGAGATTAACGGCAAGTCTTGCACATTAATAATGAGCATGTGCAGCTCGGGAGGAAGTGACATTATGTGTGAGCAATTATCGTCCCTCTGCTGATGTTGACAGAGCAGGAGCTTGATGAAACATTCATCAAGCTTTGCATAAGGCAGCAGGGGTGACAGACATGACTTTATTACAGCCAACATCAGAGACGCTTTCAATCTATTCCCGTCTGGAACTGGAAAGCCACCGTGCACGTTGCTAACAAGCTTCTGATCCAAAGACTGCCTTGATTTCAGCTGGCGGTGCCGCTGCAGACGGTGACAGCTCGTCTAAACGTACCAGTCAGGCTCCCAGAAGGTTTACTCACCCTGAACTGCTTCTCCAGCAGCGTGCGGCCTGTCGAATTGGGCGTGAGGATGCTGTTGACATAACTGTGCAGCTGCCAGGCGGGCACCTCTGTCTCTCTACTCATGATGGCCTCCATCAGAGCATCGTGGATGAAAACATACTGCTCCTGAGGGGAGAAGGAGGGTACGGAGAGCAAAAGTGTTCAAAATGAGATTATGAAATTAATAATAATCATATGAATAAATACAGAAAAAACAAATAATATAACCCAGTGAAAAAAAAATCTAATAAATGTTTTAAACTCAACCTGCGATAATGACATTTTATTTATCCAGCTTTTTATTGCAGGTATTTTTATATTTAATTCCAGCAGTTTTTCACAGGGCAGCAGCAGTTATGTACGGAAGCCCTGAGAGGCAAGTGAGAAAAAAAGATTATTGTGATCCATTTTCTAAGTCTGATCTAAATTGTTTTCTCTCCTGTGTTTATGACTTAAGAACATGTTAAAGGAAAATATTTCTAAGTTTCTTAGGTTACTTTTTAAAGTTTTTTTCTTTGAAAACAGGTGAATTTATTTTTTTTTTAAATCACATTTTGTTTGTTGTATTACTCATTTTGGCCACAAGAGGCTGAGGTGCATCACTACCACTAAACAAGCATTCATGTTTTCTTCCAGGTGAGTTTTTATTTATCCGTGCTCTAAACACACGGTACATATATTGTGTGTTAACGAGTTATGTAAATTAAAACTCACCTGGAAGAAAACATGAATGCTTTTAGTCCTGGGGCCTGTTTCACAAAAGCAGAATAAAGATATCCAGGATAAGAGAGAAAACGAGGCTTGACCTAGTCTAGTCAGTTCATCCTGGCTTAATGCGTTTCCCGTAGGCCGAGCCAGGCTGAGGAGGAGTGACTAGGTTGAGCCAGGTGGAAGTAATTCAGATAGATGTGCGTTCACTGTTTTCCTCAACAGACCACGAGGTCGATCACAGACTTACTGATGCTGAAATGGAGTAAACGTGTTCCGTGACCTTTAAACCCAGTGAGAAACTAATCTACTAATGAAAGATCACGAGGAAGTAAAGAATCTAATATGTAGAGAAAGAGACATGGCTGTCGGCTGCTGTAATAAAACAGCGAGAAAAAAAATGTGGCAGACAAAAGCGGAGCGACTGAATGCCTGAGTAGCCTAAAAATACCCTATAATGTTACAGTCCCTCACCACTGCTGTTAACTGAACCCGTCATAATTAAATCATTCAAGGACTTACTGTCACTTCACCTTAAAAGCGAGCGGTGGAAGTTAATATATTATTTAGGAAATACACCATGAAGATTAATTACAACCACTAATTCACAATGCTAGAATACGACAATACTATATCTATCTATATCTCTATATCTCTATATCTATCTATCTATATATATAAAAAACAATGATTAATACATTATGTTACAGACCTGCTTACAGTGTGCACTGGAATGATCACTTACTTCTCCTTCTAATTTCCTCAATTTCTTTCTTTTTATCTCCGTATCTCGGCCCAAGTTCTGCAGGTTGTTGTTTTTTGTGATTTTAAATGTCGACTCTTTTTAAATAAATCACTTCTTTCATTGATATTTGCACCTCTGCAAACTATATTTGCTTTTTTAAGTGTGTTTATGCCTAGAGTCAGACATCTGACAGTTTGTCAATTGTTCAAAACAATAATTAGCACAGTAGGAATTGTGCATGGTGTGCCCCATTATGATCATTATTTATATAGAAAGGAAGAAAGAAAGAAAGAAAGAAAGAAGGCTGGATGTAGCCTACATGTCAACCTAGTGGAAATACTTATTTAGTCCATAATGGATACGAAGGCAGTGATGTGGTGCTCATGGAAAACATCATTTTTAACAGGACCCAGATGCTGTACAGCCTGAAAGCAGCCTGACAACGTAGTGAGTGTTACATGTAGGACATCCACCACTATGAAGAATTCCTGCTGTGCAGCACACACCTAAAAAAAAATACTGAGGGTATTAGAAAGAGAAGTAGTCTAAATGAAAATGAAAATGTACACAGTAACACCATGTATTAATCATTGCTATTTCTTTCTCTCCCGGCAGACCAGTGATCCAAGAAAAATAAAAGGTCAAAGCATTGTGGTGTCCTCTCCCTGTTGTTTCATGAATGTCCAGTGAACTTTATCAACCTTTTCCAGTCAATAATCAGTCAAACCTCCAACAACAATATGAACAACAGTCTTCCTGAATGATTCTGAAAATAAAAAATAATGATGATCACAATGTTAAAGTAACAGTACTTAACTGAATGATGCTATGTATTCAGTTAGTACTTCTTTTTATTAGCCTGCATTAAAATAAAGTATTTCAAAATAAAGTATTTTAATGCAGGCTAATAAAAACAAGGCAAGTACATACATGATCATGGACTAACTGTAAAAAGCACACTGGTTTCTGATCTGAACAGATAAGACACCAGGGTGAATCAAGCCTGGCTGTTGGTCTGGTCTGGAGCAGGCTAGCTGCACACAATACATCTCCATGGTAACTGATGTACCACTGCTTTCATGAAACCGAGTCAAGGCTAAACTGAGCCAGGATAACTGAAAAAATCCCAGCTTAATCCCCTTTCTAGGTTTTGTGAAACAGGCCTCTGTTTTCACTAAGTCATAAACACACGAGAGAAAACTATTTAGATCAGACTTAGAAATGGATCACCAGATTTTATTTTGTTCTCACTTGCCTCTCAAGGCTTCCACAGTTAAACACAGCCAGTCAGCCTGTTTGTTTTTGATTGATAGACAAAGACTGGAATGACAAGTGTTATTAGGAAATAAAATGATAACTGGGAAAAATGTCATTGTGAAATAAAAACACGTTGAAAAAATGTTAAATAATTGCTCAAAATTACTCAGAACTTTACAACTTTACTGAAGTAAATGTGGCACAGAGGAGAAATACTCATTTATAAATTAAAGTCCTGCATTGAGAAATGTACGTAAAAATATATCAAGTATTCAAAATCATCATCAATCATACATCAAAATATACTTAAAGTACCAAAGGTAAGTACTCATTTCAGAATCATATATATTAAATTATTGATTATTACACGGCTTTGTTGAATACCGTACTCGATTCTGATGGTCAATTACAGTATTGTATGGTCTGTTATTTCTTTATAACAGACCGTTGCTATGTATAACAGACCGTTGCTATGTATAACAGACCGTTGCTATGTATAACAGACCACTGCTATGTATAACTGACCACTGCTATGTATAACAGACCATTGCTATGTATAACAGACCGTTGCTATGGATGCAGTTCTGATCTCAGACTCTGGAAGATTAATTTGTTAATTTCTTAATTAGCGAGCCGCTTCACATTAGGTTCTTGCATCGCCCTGTCAGGGTTTATTTCACAACAATGACCGGCTCACTGTACATTATCCTTTCCAAGGATAGCTGGTATAAAATGACTATTTATACACTGTCATGTAGCTTAATCTAAAAATAATACATCATGATTTATTAGTTGATTATATTTCGTATTAATAATTTGAATCTACAAAGTAACAAGTAATTAAAGCCCTCACTTCTATATGATTTATTGGTTAGTTAGTTGAAAGCTATTTGAAGTTTAGTAGTGGAGAAAACCTAAATAGAGCCAGAAAAACACATCACAGTATAGAAAGTTGTCTGCGGACAGACCTGATAGTGAGGGTAGGAGGACACAGAAATAACCTCAACCCTCCATCAGTTATAGAATCAAATATATAACTGTGGCCTGAGGACAGCCAGTATGGACATTTGTCTGTATCGTGTATCATAGTTTGTACTGTGTATTACAATGAAAGTGTGACCTTAACCTGAGCCTACAGTATCAAACCGAATAGTTTTCATGACTCCTTAATCCATCTTTAATCATAAATGACCTTTTTTAAATGTAAAAGAAGGAATCCGGTTTCACAACAAAAGGGATGATTTGGGATTTCTTACCTCAGTCTGAACCAGGTAGTTGCGTTGTGTGCGAATATGTTTGAGAAAATCCAGGACGCTGACTGTGCTTTTGTCCTTGATCTGCTGTAGCATGCTGTCAATGACAATGTAGGTTCCTGTGCGCCCAACCCCTGCACTGAGGAGCAGAGCACAGAGCAATATGAGCATAAAGCCAAGCCCATAGAGGGAGCTGTTAACCAAGTCAACGAATGTGAGACTCTCGCACTCATAAGTAACATTCATTTAGCCCAGGAGCCCAGTGGTACAGTAAGTACCGTACCTGCAGTGCACCAGGACGGGGCCCATGTCTGCAGTGCGAGCCGCTGACGAGCGGTTGATGAAGGTGAGGACGGGGAGGGTGTACTCCGGTACTCCCATGTCAGGCCACTGAGTGTAGTGATACTGGACCACGATGCGCTCATTAAGCTTCCCTTTTGGGTTCCCCTTCTGACCCTGGAACAAGAGAGCAGGCTCTTCATTTATTGTACATGGAGGACATCATCATCGTGGGACGCTTGTTTTCAGTACTGACTTGGCCTATTTATAACTGTGTGTTTACTAAGTGGACATTTAATCCGATTTACTCTTACACAGAGATTAGATGTTACCAAATATTTCAAACTGTAAATATGTAACCGTTGTGTAGCTAACTGAATAACTAAAAAAAAATAGCTTGTTAATATGTGACTCGTTTAGATTTAAAAGTAAAACAGATATTATAGAATATGATTGTGGTGGAAATTCTCTCTGTAAATGAAACAAAGTATTAACTGAGTTCATCTTTGCATGTAAACTGTTCATTAAAAATTGATACGGTGTTTTTGAGAATCGATACAGTATCACAAAACATAATATCGGGATACTCAATATTTTCAATAATTTCTTACGCCGCTAGTGAAGTGATGAGAGATGATGAGTTACAGACAGTCTGCAGCTGCTTTCTGATACACAGAGTACTGTCCTTGCTGATAAGCTCCGAGACAGCCTCGCATACCTGCCTGAGAACTACACTGTGGTAATATGCTGTTGAACATTAGGTCGCTCAAAGGTTAAAGCTGGATTTCTCTCTATTTTTGACACTTGAATGGTCAACACTGCTGACCTCACACATCAACAAGCTGCTTCACCATAATGTAAACAGTGTAGATTTTAATTACATGACACAAAAGTAACACACTTGAATGACTGTATATACAGCGTATATACACTCACCGGCCACTTTATTAGACACACCTGTTCAATTGCTTGTTAACACAAATAGCTAATCAGCCAATCACATGGCAGCAACTCAATGCATTACGTCATCTAGAGGTGGTAAAGACGACTTGCTGAAGTTCAAACTGAGCATCAGAATGGGGAAGAAAGGGGATTTAAGTGACTTTGAACGTGGCATGGTTGTTGGTGCCAGACGGGCTGGTCTGAGTATTTCAAAAACTGCTGATCTACTGGGATTTTCACGCACAACCATCTCTAGGGTTTACAGAGAATGGTCCCAACAAGAGAAAATATCCAGTGAGCGGCAGTTGTGTGGACGAAAATGCCTTGTTGATGTCAGAGGTCAGAGGAGAATAGGCAGAGTGGTTGGAGATGATAGAAAGGCAACAGTAACTCAAATAACCACTCGTCACAA
>CAKAOH010023033.1:0-12669 GCA_916701665.1 Sebastiscus tertius
AAATAAATTAGATAGTTACATTAAAACAGTTAAGGCAAAAACAGGCCTTTTGTCGACGCTATAGATTATAAAGATGTGGAGATATGGAGGACAGAACATGGCAAAATAAATAAATAAATAAATGACTCGGTAAATAAATAAATAAATAAACTGTAAATGCACCAAAAATAATATTAAAAATAAATGTAGGCATTAATTCATTGATAATATGTGTAATAAATTGATATTTCTGTTTTAATTTGCGTATTTATTTATTTATCTTTCTATTAATTCCCGTTCTACTCTTCTATTTAATTTTCCCTTTTATTTATTTATTTATATTACATTTTAAATGTATCTATTTATTTTTTGCATTTTTTTATTTGTTTATAAATGTATTTATTAATTAAATGGTAGGTATTCATTTATCTATGCATGATTTTCCCTTTGCATTTCTGAAAATATTAAAAATAAATGTAGGCATTTATGAATTAATTGATAAAATGTATGTTTTAATGTGCTTCTTTATTTATTTACCTTTGTATTAATTCCCCTATCTACTCTTCTATTCCTTTTATTTATTTATTTATTTTTATTAACTACTAAATTTCGTTTTTGCATTTATTTTTTATTAATTTATTCATTAAATTGTATATATTTATTATGTATCTATTTATCTATTTCTGCATGATTTATTTTATTTATTTGTTAAATAAGTTGTTTTTTAAGTCGAGTCAAAACATGAATAACTTTGGGGAGGTGTCTTGCTGTTTTAAAATGTCAAACATAAATGTTCAACCCACTAAAACAAACTAAAGTAACTGAAGCAACAGCAGCAGGCTTGTGGGGCAAATGTCCAAAGTGTCCATCTGTTAGATCAGTCGACTTTGGTCAAAGTTAAACCGCTGAACTATTAAATCAATAATGATTTTTATGAGTTTTCATACTTGTGCTTTTTGCCAGAAGCCACATCTAAAATATCAAGAGCTTGTTCAATGAGATGTAGATGATTTACTCTTCTAAATCTGTTCAAAGAACGTGTTTGAGTCCTTTAGATCAGCTCCAAACTTGTTTTTTCACACTAATGTTTATCAGTGTAGGAAACGGGGAGTCGATGATAAAGTGATGTGTGAAGCCTGGATATGAGTGGTCACATCCTTTCATTATATCAGTATCCTCTGTAACCCTCCAGAGGAGCACAATCCTTTAAAAGAGTCATACAGACCCTTCAAAATAACCTGGAACATCTGGAATATAAAACCAGGGGAAGCCCTGTCTTCCAGTTGGATGACTGGTTTCCTGGTGACGACATCGCCGTCACGACGGGCCTGTAAACATCCCCACTTCCCCCCGCTTAAAAAACCTGAGAGCACTTACTACGCTTTAACGGCTCCCCGCGGATCTACAAAAGTCTTCAGTTAGTCCCAAAAAAACTCGATTCAGTTCACGTCGGAAACTCAATCAGGAAAGTTTGTGTAACGGAGGGATAATAAGTAGCTGCATTATGAAGTTTAACAACCTGGGAGATGTGGAAACATTAAGATACGACCTCTCGGGACACTAATGGAAATAACATGAGGGAAGTATTGTCGATTTAGAGAGGAAAGAAAGAGAGGGGATAAGGGAAGGAGGGATAATAGGGGCCAAATGAAATAGGAAAAACTCAGATATGAATGTTTTGGGAGGGCAGCCGGACACTCACCAGCAGCATGGCCTGTTCATGGAGCAGCTGCTGCTGCAGGATCTCCAGGTGCCTCTGCTCCTCCTCCAGCTGACGACGGATGTACTCCTGTCAATCAAACACAGCCACCCACGTCCCCGTTAGCTCAAACGTCTTATCTGCATATATATAGCATCTTCATTATGAGGACGGGTCTGCAAAATGTGGTGCAACACACAAATGAGCAAGGATTTCATGATGTTGTGATGCAAGAATGAAATTCAATTGTATATTGTTGTGGGGTTTTTCACCAATCACTGCAATGTTCCACAAAGAAATAATCAGATTTAGAACCACTTTAAGAGCCAAAGTCAAATAAACATCAAGGCTCAATCTCAACAATCCAACTTCATGGTGGGAATGACTTTGTTTCCTGAGATCTAACAGATTGATGAGCACATTTCTTTTTATATTTCCAAAGGTAAATACAAAGAAAACGGTCCCACATTTTTGTGCAGTTTTTTTAACTCAAAAATAAAACATAAATAGAAATGGTTGTACCATTGTACCAATGGTTGTTGTATGGTTTTCAATTAAACAGGCAACTGTTCAAGCATTACAACAGCTTGACAGCTTTACAACACATGGGCCAGCAACACTACGGAGGACGGAACCTAAGAACCTAATAAATGAATAAATAATTACATTTGTAAAAATGAATAAATACTTTAAAAAAATAAATAAAAAATAAATGCAAAAATAAATTTAAAAGTTCATAAAATAAATAAATAAATTAATGTAAATTAAATAGAAGAGAAGACATATCAGGTAATTAATACAAAAGTAAATAAATGAGGAAGCAAATTAAAACAAATACCAATTTATGTCTCCTTTCATCAATTTATTAATGCCTTCATTTATTTTTAATATTATTTTTGGTACATTTAATGGCATATTTATTTGTTTATTGAGTCATTTATTTATTTTTACATATTTTATATTTACATAAAAAAAAATACATACATTTATTAAGTAAATTAAAAAATACATCAGTAGAAATAGTTGTACCTGAAAAGGTAGCTCTAACAAATAAGGTATCCTTTAAGAAAAACTAAAACTAAACTGAAAAGACATTGCCTGGTTAAAAAATTAATAAATATGAAATAAAAATGTATAAAATAAAAAAAAAAAAAAATACCTGTACTGTAAAACTAAAACTAAATATATAAAAACTACAAATAAAACTTTCTGAAAAACTGGAACTAAACTCAAACTAAACTAAAATGTAACAGAAAAGTAAAAACTAAAATAAAACAAAAAATAATTGAAAATTTGAAAACTATTTTCCGCAGAACATTTTTGATAGAAAAAAAATATGGCTAATTTTTAAATAAGATATGAACTTTTATTATTATATAATTATTATTTTAACGCTGAGTGTTTCTTCTGTGTGACTCTGACTCTACATAAATAAGATATAATTTTTTATTATCATATTATTATTATTTTAACGCTGAGTGTTTCTTCTGTGCGTGACTGTGACTCGTCGTACCTGTTCCCGGTCGGCCCTCCTCTTCTCCTCTTCGGCCCTCCTGCGCTCCTCCTCCTCTTTGCGGCGTCGCTCCATCTCCTCGACGCGTCTCTTCTCCTCTTGCTCGCGTCGGCGCTGCTCGCGCTCCTGCTGCCTCCTCATCTCGCGCTCACGCCGTTGTTGCTGCGGGCGGACACAGGAGGAGAGTTAACAGACAGTCAACAGGGTTCACGTCACAACCGACGGCGTCCTACTTCTGACTCTTTGTCTCGTCATATGTGACACAGAGCTCATGTTTTTTAGTATTATTATGATGTCGACATATAAGGGGTACAAACATGCACTATTCACATAAAATCCACAGGTTGAAATGGATATACTAATATACAGTATGCATACTAATGTGAATTCTTATAAATAAGAAATAGGGTTATATTAGAAACCCTTCATATGATGCAAACTGTGACGTGTGTTCTGTTTACATGAAGGACACCAGTATAGTTTATCAGGTTATTTACATATAAATAAATACCGACGGTGGACGAGCTGATGTGGCAGGATGAAGTTAAAATGTCAACGCTTCCAGCCGCGCATTGAGACGTAATTAGAGTAATATCTTAAGTCTGACAGGCAGTTATCTGATACGCGGCTCTCTAAGCAGACAGATGAAGAACTTACACTGATTCCTGTCAGTCTGAGTGAAAAGGTGCAGAGAAAGCTGCAGTATCGTGTTACAGTATCATGTTAAAGTAGCATCGTGTTTGTATGAATTCAGTGTTCAGGGCCGGTGCCTCCTCCTCAGCGTTGGTGATGTCATCCACTCTCCTCGTCGTTGAGGATGCGTGTAAGAAGCTTCATAAATAACTCACATCCTTCTCTGAAACAACTATTTTTAGTCCTATTCTAACTTACAGAGGAACTCCTGGGATAATTCATAAATTATATATATATATATATACTTAAGATATGGTTTTCAATTACACAGGCGACTGTTTACAACCTGGTTTGTTTTAGCAGTTTGGGGCGTCACTGTTGTGGACAGCTTTTAAACACATGGGCCAGCAACTCTATGAAGGACGGAACCTAAGAACCTAATAAATAAATACATTTGTAAAAATGAATAAATACATTAAAAAATAAAATAATTAAAATATATATAATTAAAAATATATTCAATAAATTTAAAAAATGGCAAAAAAAACCAAATAAATAAATAAATGGAAATTAAATAGAAGAGAAGATATATCGGGGAATTAATACGAAATTAAATAAATAAGGAAGCAAATTAAAACACTAATACCATGTCACCTTTTATCAATTAATTAATGCCTTAATTTATTTTAAATATTATTTTTGGTACATTTAATGGCATATTTATTTATTTATTTATTTATATATTGAGTCATTTAGTTATTTTAGATTTACATTAAAAATAAATACATAAATACATACATTTAATAATTAATAAATACATTTAAAAATAAAGTAATAATAAATGCTAAAATAAATTTAAAAGTTAATAAAATTAAATAGATAAATAAATAAATGGGGAAATTAAATAGAAGAGAAGATAGATAGGGGAATTAATACAAAGGTAAATAAAGAAGGAAGCCAATTAAAACAGAAATATAAATGTATGTAATTTTATCAAATAATTAATGCCTTCATTTATTTTTAATATTATTTTTGGTACATCTAATGGCATATTTATTTATTTATTTGTTGAGTAATTTATTAATTTATTTAAGTTTCATCCTCCATACAACACAAGAGATATTTAGATATTAGGTTTAACTATTTTATATAAAATAAATTTGGAAAATCAAAGAAAAGTTAACACAACCAAAATGTCCTCTATAATCCTGCACTGCAGTGTCAAATATCACATTAATATTAATATTATTTAGATGCAGGTGTTGCTGCTCACCTCCTCCAGCCGCCTCCGCTGCTCCTTCTGCTGCTCGATACGTTTCTGCCTCTCGGCCAGCAGTTGGCGCTTGTACTCCTCCTGCTCACGGAGCTGCTGCTCCTGGAGGAGCTGCTGGCGACGCAGCGCCTCCGAGCGCTCCTTGTTCTCCTGCTGCAGCCGGATGAAGTCCCGGCGCAGAGTCGACTCGCCCGGCACGTTGACGATGGAGCTGCACGGAGAAGGAGGCAACGAGAGGCTTTAGACGGTGTGTTAGCTCCAAAAACAGGTGATAAAAGCTCAAATGAATAAAGTGTGACTTCCCGACGTTGGGATGCTGAAGATTTGATGTTGTTGTTTTTTTTAAAATCATGCTTTATATTGTTTCCTTAAGAAAAATTACTACAACAACCTCAACCATAATAAATAAAATAATATGTACATATAATAAAGTATTAAAAAACAAGGGAGGAGAAAAAATGGTAATAATAAGAACAATAATAATAATAATAATAATAATAATTAAAATTGAACAAATTAAATTAAAATATAATAAAAATGTAATTAAAAAATAATAATAAAACAAAAATAAAAAAAATAAGGATTTGGTGTTTTAAGTGGCACCACCAACATTTTTTTTGTAATATTAGAAAGTAAGTTACATATCACTGGAAAGCTGCTGTTGAGCTCCGTCTGCCACTTCTAATCACAAAGAATGACAAAAGGGAAAAATACAAAAAAAAAATATTATGTTCTAAATAATAATTTCTGTATTTGTTTTGATCATATTATTTGATTTCATGTTGTGCTTTTGCTCCTCAGAACCTGTGGTTTGTTTGTGTGTGACTCTACCATACTACTACATGGTAGTGGTTAGCTTCTTGTGCTGGGAGAAGCTGTCATGTTTAGCTGGTTTGTTTTGCAGTTTGACCAGACAAATGTTCTGTATTCTGGTTTGCATACACAGAGAACAGAGAAAAAGAGGCTTGCAAGGCAATCAAAGCTGGTTTAATATGTGATCATGTATTCTCACCTCGGCTCTCCTTCTTGCTCAGAAGCCTCTTCCTCCTCTTCTTCACTGCCACTGTATTCATACTCCGTCTCATCTGAGGACAGCGAGGAAAAATATTATAACAGCTGTAAAGTAAAAGTCATTAAAATTCAAATCCTGCAACCCTCTGAACCCCACAACCCGTCAGCCGGTTTCAAAAGAAGACAAAAATTACACCATTTATCAGAGGCAGAAAGTGTAAAAACAGAAAATATCGACAGATTTTCTCATTTCTGACGGTCCTTGAATGAAGTGTGGATGACGATCAAGAAAAATAATCAAAATCGAAGCTTAAAATAGTGATATTTCATCAAAATCACTTTATTCTACTGTAAATGTCTCATTAGGAATTTCGCCAAAAATCAACTGTTTGCATGAAACAGATCCCGTAAAAAACATTAAATTCTGCGCTCTGCTGCGCAACTAGGAAGCTATGAATGACTCGGCTGAGGCCAACAGTCATGTGGCGAGAATTCAGTGAAACTTGGACTTTATTCAGAGGGTTAAAACGCTGCGTATATAAGAGCTACTGTTTTATCATAAGCCAACATTTAGAGACTTTCGTCTCAAAGTGTAATAATGGTAAACTCTTCAATGGTTCACTTAAAAATCAAGAAAATGTGTAATTGTATGTAACCTGTAATTTTAGGTTATGTTAAGTTTCTTTTATCGTTTCCTTTCCGGCTGATAAAAGCACCAAACATCCACATTTTGTAGAGCAGCTGCTGAGCTATTCCAGATGTTCATCCATCAGTTTCAGCATCAGACAGCATCAGCTCCGCCTCGGTGGACTCACCCTTCTCGCCCCTCTTCTTCTTGGTCCGGTCGATGTGGTCTTTGAGCTGGATGCGGACCTGCCTCTCGTTGGGCTGGTCCCGGATGAAGGGGTGTTTCAGCAGCTGCTCGGTGGGAGGACGCTGCGTGTAGTTCTTCACCAGGCAGCCCTCGATGAAGCTGAAGAACTTCTTCGACCTGTTGAAGGTTAAGATGTGACGTTTGGGGTGAAGATGTGCGTTACATTGGAGACGCTTTTGACGGAGAAGTTAAAGATTGAAAAGTAAAGCTCACCATTTTTTGGACTTAAGTCGAGGAGGAGGGTTTCTGGGGATGAGGAAGAGGGCTCTCATTGGATGCATGTCACACAGAGCTGGAAACAAAAGAGAGAAGTCAAAGTCATACATGCTAGACTGAACGTTCTTTCTAAAAGAACATGTTTATATTCCTTAATGTTCAAAAAACACTTTACTTTTCTCATAACGCCGCTGCAGCACTTCTTTTTACCATCTCTCTGAAACTACTTTGTTTGGGAGCGTGCCAAACTAGCCGTTATGCAGTTGTGTTACTTGGTGACATCACTACGTTACAGAGGAAAAGGTTGGACTTTTAATTAATGCGAGTAACTCCCTTTGGCGTGGACTTTGGGCTTTAGAACTTTGCAAAACATTTTACATGCACAAAAACAACTATGTAACACACTAAAGGATCGGGGGAAAGCACAAAAGCATAATAGGTCCTCTTTAATGTTTAGAAGATGCCAAACAGAGCAGCATCAGGTGAACGTGGTGAGTACTTACGGGGAGCTCCCTCGGCCATCTCTATGGCCGTGATTCCACAGGACCACAGGTCACTCTGGAGGACACAACACAACATGAGTTAAATGAGTTAGTGTGCACGTTTCTCTCATTTATACAGGTCTATTTCTACCAAGGAGTGGATGCATCATATCTCAGATAGCAGAGGTTCTCAGACTGTTTAAAGTCTTATTACCAGACGCAATGTTACTAACTGCATTGTTAGTAGACGTAAACTGACGATGAGGAGGAGATTACATTACAGCTCGATTAGCTGCTGCCGTCTGCAGCGTTCTCCCTCAATACTGGACCTATTTCAGCATCACCATTAGTCACTTAGACACAAAAACATGGGAAAATAGAAATACAAAATTGGCATCTAACTACGACGACCATTAATTACGTAGCCGGGGAAAGAACGTAATATTCAGAGAAAACACTTCAAAGAACTTCCAAGATTAAAGTGGCAAATTAACGAGAAAAAAACTCACAGATTTGCTAAATTATAAAGTCGTACAAAACCATTTTAACGCCAGGCACCGACTGAAATTCGCCGTTGTATCTGACCCAAACGTTAAAACAAGGTAAACACATCCACATGCAAACATCCAAAACAAACGGCAGCTTTCAGGGGAGGTGTGGGGATTTTATTTGACTTTGTTTTTATTTCTTTTTTTCCTGGGAATCCTTTCTGTCACGTTCTCCTTTATAACGTGTGTGAAAATCTATTCATAGAGTCCCTGATAGATTGTAAAACAGATCCCGATGCGTACCCTGTAGTCGTAGGTAGCATCTGGGTTTTCATCACAGGCGATGACCTCTGGAGCCATCCAATACGGCGTCCCGATGAAGGTGTTCCTCCGACCAACCGTCCGGTCCAGCTGAGCGCTCACACCGAAGTCCACTGGGAAATAAAGGAGAGTTGACTAATCGAGACAAGACAAGAAACTTCTGAGAGACATCTCCGGTAAACACCGTCCCTAACCGGGTGAGACCGTCCAACATGACAGAACAACTCTGGTAATGAGAGAGCTGCACGGAGCCGACTCAGATGTGTTGCTGCGGTATTCTCCGGCTCTACAGGCCCAGTTTGAATGAGTTTGAGTCAACACAACGTACCCAGTTTGACTTCAGCGTTTTCAGTCAGCAGCACGTTTTGTCCCTTGATGTCACGGTGGATGACGTGGTGAGCGTGCAGGTGAGCTAATCCCTGCAGGGACGAGAGAAAGAAACGTATTACATGCAGCACAAACCCACAGAAACAACACTCACACTCTCAGCCTTTACAGAACATATTTCACTGTGAGTATAAAACATGAATATGAGGACGGACCCTGAGGATCTCTCTGGAGATGTAGGCGATCCAGTCCTCCTTCAGCGTGTTGCCTTTAGTGTTCTTCACCAGATCTGTGATGGAACCGGCTCCACAGAACTCCATCACCAGCTGGAGAAGAGACAACAGGAGACACGGATTCACACTCAGTCACTCAGTCACTCCATCATCATCACACTGACAGTTACATCTACAGGAAGGTGCTGCATGCAGCATTTTACCATCAATAAACCATCAACACATTCATTTTGTAGTACAGCAACAGACGAGAGTCTCTAGTAGCTCGAGCTCTGCTTTTTTCCTCTTTTGATCAGATGTGGATGGAAATGTCAGAGCATCATATTATAACCTGTGTGGGGCTTACAGGAGTAAATCACCAGTTTCATTACAATACGATATTATAGATTCTTTCGGCAACGATATGATATTTGCTGATATCTGCCACCATACAATTTTGATTAGATTCAATTCAGGGACCTACAATCGATGTTTATTTAACACAACATTTATATAAACTCAGAAAAAAGCAACTAAAATATGATTTGACCATTTTATTACTGGGCTCTGTTGGAAGGAGGTGTATTTGGAAATGAATTAAAGGGACTGTATGTACGTTTTTACACGGTTAATTGTTTTTTTTTATCGTTTTTTTGTTGCCAATGTGTGAACAGGTTGTAAGCTAACCTAAAACATGTGACCTTCCACCCGGCAGTATATAAAGTAACTACCTTCACCAGCTGCAACATTAAAGTGATGAACTTATTAATGCATCACTAATTATAATCCAGTAATATTACACACTTTATTCTACGTAATGAGTCGTTTTACTTTAGGTATTTTAAGTGTACTTTGATGCTACTACTTTGTACTTTTACTTAAGTAAGATTTGGGGTTTCTTACTGTTTTGACCGAAGCTCGCTGCCGTCCCGGTAACGCGAGCACAAGCAACAGGACGCTGACTGTCGAGGACTTAACGGCCACAGGTGCGCTGTTAACGAGACATTTCTGATTCTAACATAGAGTCCCTTTAATTCAATTTAATTAATTAATTAATTAATTAAAAATCAATCTCATGCTGGTCCACTTTGCTTGTTGCTCCATTTTTCTGCAAATGCAGGAGGTTAAGTTTCGGTTTGTTTATTGTCAGCAGGATTACAGAAAAACTACTGGCCTGACTTTCATGAAACTTGGTGGACGGGTTTATCATGAACCAAGTAAGAACCCATTAAAGTAGATCCAAATCACTAATTATTTTTCACTTTCATTAACATTGCGAGATAGGGCGAGGTCTTGGCGAGATAGGGTGTGGTCTTGGCGAGATAGGGCGTGGTCTTGGCGAGATAGGGCGTGGTCTTGGCGAGATAGGGCGTGGTCTTGATGGAGATCTGTGCTCTCCGAGCGCTCTTCTAGTTTCACCTTTTTTCTGTTGCTTGTGGATTTCAGTTTCATTGCGCTACGTTGGGAAGTCTAGTTGATGAATGATTACTATACAACGTTTCAGGAGAATTGAACACTCTGTTATCCTCACCCAGAGCTGGTCGTCGTGGCCCGGAGGACTCTTCTTGATGAAGGCTCCGTAGTAGGTGGCTATATTTCTATGGTGAGAGTACTTCTTCAGCATGTTGATCTCCAGCTTGATTTCCTCCTCTTCATCCTAGAAGAGAGACAGAGAAAGACGAGAGAGACAGACAGAGAGAGAGAGAGAGAGAGAGAGAGAGAGAGAGAGAGAGAGACAGACAGAGAGAGAGAGAGAGAGAGAGAGACAGACAGACAGACAGAGAGAGAGAGAGAGAGAGAGAGAGAGAGAGAGAGAGAGAGAGAGAGAGAGAGAGAGAGAGGAGTTAATATGTTATTATTACCTGTGAGATGATGAGGCAGGAATTATTTAGACTAATGGAACAGATCAAAACAATCAATAGAAGTTTATTTACTCCTCGTCAGGTTGTTTAAACTGGAGACACAGAGCAATGGCAATCGATTTAAATATTTAATCGCGAATAAAAAAGTCATAATATAACAGGAATAAAGTCAGAACTTTACGAGAAAAAAGAAAGTTACACGTAAAATTACTACTTTATAATATTATGACTTTATTCTCGTAATATTGCAACATTTTTATTCCTCAATGTGGCCCTAAAACTCCGTCGTACCATAAACCTACAACAATGCTAAATAAAAATGAAAATGTAAACAAAGAACAGTTATTTATTTCCATGTTTAAAACTCCACAGGGAGCCACTGGAGAGGAGCTGAAGAGACGCAGGTTGCTGACCTCTGTCCATGTGTTAAAAAAACGTTAACATAAATCACAATAAATCAGAATACATATTGAATCGGTATTGGGATAGTAAAAAACATGAAAAGATAAAAGCAGTTTGATATGTAAACAGTGAAAATAAAACCAGTCCGTCTATGAAAGACGTGCTGAAGAGCCAAGCAAGGAACCAAACCGGTGTAATAAACGGATACGAGTCCAAACAAACATGCAGATAGTGAGCCGGAGCTGGAGGTGATAACGGAGCTCTGCCTCTCTCACTCTCTACAGGATATTACAGCACACACTCAGACACATCCAGCGCACAGACACAGAACAAGATCAAGCGATTATCAAGACGCCGTGACATTTATGCTTTGCATCGGCGTCTGATCCCGCGGGCCGCCTCGCCGCTGACATGACATGACATTTTTCACTGTTATTGCGGCCGGTCGATAAGCGGGAGCGTGACGGGCGGCTGCTGCAGCGGCGACCGGGACTCTGGAGCAAAGCGAGCGCCGTAGCAACCTCGTATGTCCACGGAGGGAAAGCTCCGAGGAGCTGAGAGGAAAACTGTTTGACTTTTCATACTGAAACCGGTGACCTTTTGGCATTTTGTAGTAGCAGCTGTATCATTCACACTTTCTGTTAGCACAGCAGCACTTTGAGCTAAACATCGCCAACATGCTGACGTTGAGAGCGTATTTATGTCCCCAGTTTAATATCCTCTTATATGACACATTAAACTACTACAAGGAACATTCATTTTGTGTTGATTCTGGCGGCCCCTGTGGATAAAAGCGGTAGTGTTTCCGAGCACCAGACTCCCTTTAGAAAACCTCTTATTTTACTACAGCGGGGTCTGACAGTAAGGAACCAGTGTTTGATGGAAAATAGAAAATAAACACTGCTTTGAAAAGAAAGCTGCTCTGTTTTGTGAAGGTGTTACGTAAAACCGTTGATCAATTTCTATGGAGTCAAAGGATTGCCATAAAAAAAAAAAATCTGTAAAAGAATAAGAAAATAAATGTGGAAATATAAAAAATAAATAAATAAAAGAATATATAAGTAAATACAAAACGTGGAAATATAAAGAGAAATAAATACATTTGAAACTATAAAGACAAATAACAAAATATAATAGAATTATTAGCATTTTCTTTTGATTTTCTGATTTATTTGTAAGTTTATTTTTTATATTTTTAAATCATATTTATTTATTTTGCATATAAATTACTCTATTTCTGTATATTTGTAAAACTATTATCTATTTATTTTATTGCTTTTCCCAATATTTTCCCTTTATTTTTATTTTTATTTATTTCTCTTTATATTTCCAATTTATTTATTTTTAAATTTAAGTATTTATTCTTTTATGTATTCC